>JAURVB010011187.1:0-14059 GCA_033002965.1 Piper betle
AAATTATCCTTCAAAATATACTTATAAAATGGTATTTTATATGCATTTTGCTGGGAAGTCTTGGCTAATTATTATATCTAGCATCTATTAATTACATTATACATACATACATACATACATACATACATATATACATGTACCATCGTGCTCCTACATATAATATAACATGTTAACCTAGATTAATAAAGTAATTATTCACAGACCAGGATGGTGCTAATATAAGCATGCATCATAATTGTGAAAAAAGAAGAAAAATCATTCATTCGTATGAATATTATTGTAAAAATTGTCTACCTTTGAAGAAATTAAGGACCAACCCAGTCAGGCCTCCATTTTCTAGCAAGAGATTCAAGGTGAACTCAACGTGGTAACCTAAGAACTTCATAAGAGGGCCAATGATGATCAGCACCTTACTGGCAATGAAAGAAAGGATTTGCAACAATGATGGTCGGATGTGAACAAAGTCTTGCTTGATGGAGTCGGAGCCTTCGACAAAGCCGGTGTCGACTAAGCTTATCCGAAGGAAGGCTAGGGAGAACAAATCCACCAGACTTATCTTCTCAGGCCGAATGGTCAAGAAGTGGTTCTCACCGTCGGCGGGTTTCTTTTGGGAAGCAGCCATATTGGTGGGATTAAGCTCAATTACAAGCGGGAGTACTCTATGAGGTAGCAATATTGCACACTAGTAACATTTAAGTGTTCTAAAAATGAGGATATACATATATATATATATATATATATATATATATATATATATACACATAACATATACATATTGCAGCACACGGTTGCTTTCCACGAGTTACACGATTGATGGTTAGTTAATTAGTATTTTAATAGCGACAACAATTAATTAATTACCTATTTGGCTTGGTCAATTATTTATAAGGTTCAGATTTGACAAACACGGTGATGCTGATGTCTTTTCTATTGGGCTTCCATTTATGCTTGTGTTTTTTTATACCAACGACAACTTGATATTAGATACGCGTTCCTATATATGTATATATATATATATACAGACAAGCAGGCACTAGCAGAAAACTTCCTTTTTGTCACCAACATTTTTGGTAATAAAAAATTAAAACCGTGTCAAAACGAGGTTTGTCACTGAATTTGCCATAGAAATTTAAGTTTCAAAAAGTTTTGCACCTAATTTAATTTGGTGGAAAATTGTCATAAAAAAGTTTGGATAACAAAATTCGGTGAGAAAATCGGTGACAAAACAGTGGCAAGCTATCTCCAAAAATTGGTGACAAACATGGGTGATCGGAGTTTGTCACCGAATTTTCAATGACAAATCAATAATAAATTTAAAATAAAAAATATTGAGTGGTGGCACTGCGCGATGGTGTGGGGAGGCAAAGGGCGCACAGTGGCCATTACCACGGGGGTAGCTATGGTAGTGGCGGCGCAGGCGGCCACAGACCTTGTTGGCTGGAGTGGTGTGCTATGTTACCTAACTATGAGAAAACAAGCATACACGCATACACGTATTGTAATAATATTAATTATTATAATTTCACGCATACCTATATTTTAATATATATATATACACACACACACGCAAATAAATACCTCAGTTTGACCAATAAATAGAAAAAGAAAAGTTTTTATTTACTTCTCCATGTATAATTTTGAATAGGTGGCCAAGGTCTGCTTGGCACGAGCTGCTTTTTTTATTAGTTTGAGCTTATCTCAAACAATTTCTCTTGAATTCACCATAGAAGAACCAATTTTTTCTTTTGTCTTTGAGAGGTCACCGAGCCATATTCTTGGCGGGGTACATACATGAAAAATTTTTCTCTACGTCCCTGACGTTTATATATGATAAAATTAATGATTTTAATAATCCAAATAATGATAATTTTAGAATTACTTCTCTAGTATCTTGTTTGCCCAAAATTTTGACATAAGTACAACCTTTTGCACAAACTCGAGAAAAGTGTGTAAAAGGGCACAATCACTCAAAAAATGTATGAAAGAGAAGAGTGATTGCTGCCCCAATCATTTAGACGGCTTATGCAATGTAAAAATAAGAGTTTAGCCCATTCTAAGGAACTATTAGTTTTAAGGCACATCACAATTAATTATTAACTATTAAAAGAATAAAGAAAATAATACAAATTAAATTTTATTAAAATATGTAATAAAAACAAAAATAACAAAGGTCTCTTTTTTACGAAGGATCTCTCTCATTCTCTCACAATAAACACTTGAAAATTTGCGCACAATCTGATGTTGATGCATGAATTCGATCTTAGAAGCTCCTAGAATTTAGCCTGCCCATACTTATGTATATCTCAAACGAACCGCTATTTGAAGGAATTTGTTGGTGTATGAATTCACTCAATACGAGTCAAATAGCGGTTGGTCGGCCCACCCATTTAAATACATGTGTCTGACTATCCGACGCAACACACCTAAATCAAGGAACGTTGCTGCCTCGAACATCACAAATTGGATTCGGGATGCCCGAATCAAGTCGCCCAAGATAACTAAGTTCAATCGATACAAGCCAAATAAAAAAAGACTAGCCCGGCCGCATAAATGCACGTGTGTAAACTCTGGGCCAAACCACCTCTATCAAATTAGTGACTAATAAATACGCATAATTAAATCTTAGGCATAATACCCCAAATCTGTTTTGATATTAACTAAATTGGAAATATTATTTGGGATTAAACCGAATCTCAATTTAATTAATTTGGTCAACCCAAATTTAAGCGGATGAGATTTATTCTAAGTATCATAAGATGAAAAGCATGTCACAATGAATGTATAAAATACACAATATAGTAGGATGCTACGTGAATGATATGATGATAAAGAAAAGAATCACACCGAAATCAATATTACACTATAATACTATAAATATCCTATAACTAGATAGACAAAGTTTTCCCTAAAAGTACAACAAAGAAGACACCATGTACATCATCATTTTACAATATATATATATATATATATATATATATATATATATGTGAAACATATCATAACATTACAATCTATTATCATCATATCATTTTCCAAGTTATGATCCCTGCTTGAGTCTTGTCCCATCTACTACTCTTATTCCCATAGCTGGAAGTTTACTAACTTTAAAATTATCAACTTCATTCACTTATTCCCATAGCTGGAAGTTTACTAACTTTAAAATTATCAACTTCATTCACAAAACATGTTTACTAAATAGTATCAAACTGTCTATTAGAGCAAACTCTCATTAAAAGAAAAATATGCATATACTCTAACAGAACTTTTAATAAGGGTAACTATTGAGGAGCCACCGAGCTATAGTTTGGATGGCATCCCAAGCTGACTGGTCTGATGCCTCTCTCGACATTTTCTCATTTCTCTTCTCATCCTTTTGGACTACCAGTATATCTTAAACCCTCTCTGATCCTCCATATTTCTCCTAGCCTCGAGCACAAAGGTTGAGTACTTTCAGGCGGTCGCCTTTAGTACCCTTTGAGCCACATGCTCGGATGTGCGTTGTACTAAAAAATACCCGTAAACCACACATTTCTCTGAGTGTAAGGAACTCAAAACACGGGTTGTCATGATCCTTCGAGAATAGAACAATCCTCTCATTAATCTAGATCCTGCTATGACGGGCACGTGCACCCGCTGATGGTACGTGCGAGTCAGTTTCACCATCTCCCGTCTCACTAAAAACTAGATAAAATCTTATATAAGCCTGAGAAGGATTTAATAATTTAGGCCTGAAAGTAACTTAATGTGGATCTTGTTTTTGAAATCATACTCGAGGAATCTTACCCTCAAGGGTTATTAATTTTCGAAAAATAGTTCGCTAAAATGGCTCATGTTAAGTGGGGTCCGATAAATCACCACTTAACATGTCCTACAACATACAATCCAAAGCAACAATAGAATAAATAGACAATCAAGAGTACGAGTCCTAAACGAATTTGGTAGAAGCTCCCAATGGGGGTATGGCGCCTATGTGGCGAGCTCGTACATCAAACCTACACAAACATGACTAAATTTTAATGCTCATGTATTGTCATATGATGCATGAATGACATGATGGATAAATCAAATAACGTCAGGTTAAGCATGCATATCATGATCAATCCAACAAATCATATAAATCTATATGCCTAGGTGATCATGTCATCAACATTACAACTTTGTTACTATATAATTTAAACATATCAACTAACTAGCTAAAGATCATAATCCTTCTTAATAATCAAACTAATACTCAATCAGAACAATTTAATTATTAAAACTAGATGTGTAATTCATGAGTCTAATTATCTAACCTTAATTAACATCAATATGGACATGCACACATTTTTTAATAACAAATCAATTATTTCTCATAATTACAACAACATAATTTCAAAACCCTAAAATTAGTACACAATCAAATCTATGAATATTACTAAAACGATGTACATGCTAATGATGGTCAATCATATATAAAATGAAATAAAAATGAAATCTTTATACCTAGGTTGACGATTACTCAGTAACGGTTGTAAAACCCGTGATTTGAGTTAGGGTTTTACAATCTGAATCAGTTGACTCAACAGTTATTTTCAGTCGGGTCAATTTTAAAACACGCATACCAAGCTGAGGCCGGTCTTGTGTTATGAACCATGAGAGTCATGTGTGCCCAAGTAAATGATAATAACACCAATAAGAGAGTAGCAGAAGGAGTTATCAGAATATATGAGAGTATGCCAGATTTTTCTTTATTTATTTTAATTAAATTGTAGAATTATTTTTAGGCCAAATAACGTATTAGAACACATTATGGGCAGTTTAGGTTGGTTATTAGTTATAGAGCATGTCATTGATGTGTATTATATTTTATGGGATTTTTTTTCATGTTCTCTTGATTTTTAAAACTATTACGAGTTAGTATTATTTTTGACTTAAGTCGGAGTCGGGTCAACTTTTAATTACAAGACAACCATTCATTTTTCTTACTGACCGTTTATTTTTCTCCCTGACCACTCATTTTCTTCCCCTGACATCTATATATTCCACGCTTTTAGCATTGTCACCATTTAGCCACCACCATCCTTCTCACCCAACTTCATTCTTCTTTTTCTTCCTTCCCTCTTCCCCACAATCCTCACTCGATTAGGCCACAACCTTGTCGTTATCGCCATGTGACTGAAAATTAGGTATAAAATTTTATCCAATTTAATTATTTAAAATTGATATTTATTATCACAACATGCTAGAATTGATTAATTGTTGTGATAAATGCTTGATTATAGTTGAAGTGATGATTTGCACGATTTGATTGACAGTGAATGATTATTAGTAATCTAATTAAGTAAAGTAAATCTGAATATGCGAGCTGACTACAACGTAACTTAGAAAAATATAATAAAATTGGTATGAATAGAATGAGTTAAAGTTATTTCTACACTAATGAATATTTGACTGTTAGATAATGATTGCATTGTATGTGTGATGTTCATGTTAAGTTGATGCATCATTTAGTTAGCGGGCGTTAGCTTCTAGATTTGATGTGTAGGTACAGAGTAGGAGCTCGCCGCCTAGGTGCGTGGACTCGCTTGGAGCTTTTACCAAATCCGTTTATGATTCGTTCACTATTTATTGTCTCATTCTATTGTGTTTTGTTTAGAGGAGGAAAGAGGGCGTGTCAAGTGGTAGTTTTATCGTATCCCACTCTACATGGGCCATTTAGCCGATCTTATTTCCAGATTAATAACCCTCGAGGATGAGATCCTTTGAGCATATTTTCGAAAATAAGATCCACCACAAGATGCCTTCGGGCCTACATTATATAATTCCTTACCCAGGCCTATATAATATATATATATATATATATATATATATATATATATATATATAGTTTTTGCGTTTTCAATGAGATGCGACGGAGCAAACCAACAACCATATCTTGAGATAGGGCGTGTGTTTGTCAAAGCGGGCTTTGGAATTGGTGAACGTCCATTCCATTCCCGAGAGATCTTGACAATTCCATCTTTAAATATCCTTAAATCCGAAGAAGTGTGGAGGTTTATGAGTACTGTTGTAGAACGCATGTCTAGACTTGTGGTAAGAAAGTGTATTGAAGGTACATGACTAAAAGTACTCGGCCCCTGTACTTAGGGCCAGGAATAATACGGAGGATCTAGAGGGCTGAGATGAAAGAGAAGGATTTTACCATGCAAATAGATGGTTTAATTGGCCAAAGATAGAGAATGTTAAGGAAAGTGAAAGTTATGGAAAGGGGACGGTGCCCCCTGAGGGCGACGGCTCCCATTACTACCCTTGTGAGAGTTCTTAAGGAAGTATATGAAGTTTTTTATTCAACAGGAAGGTCATCTCTCCTGTGTTAGATTGATATTAATTATTTTCTAGACCAGTAACACTCATTACTAATAGTTTTCTATTATTTATGTAGGTGAGAATCTCGAAGACTGAGCACTTTTAAGACTGCGGAGGAGTAGTAAAATCATTGCACACATGTACCTGCCTCACATAATGAATGGAAATGTTGATTTCTAAGTTGTGTGAATGATGAGATTGTTTTAGATTATTCTATGAAATGCTATGAACGTTTAGCTAATAAAACAAAACTAAAATGAAAGTGAAATAAAAATGCCATGTTTTGGAATTATATCAATATAAATATTTGTTATTGTCATGGATAGGTTGACCCTATTGCACTTTTAGGTACTTGCACTACCATTTTAAGACACCGAGGGAAGATCCAGATTGGCTTAACCAAATCAAGTAGTTTAGCGAATGGTTTGGTCGCCGGTGACATTTCTGGGTCGGTTCATTGGTGAACTGGAACGGGGTATTACACGGCAACGGTCGATGTTGCTGGTGTCGTGATGAGGGAGGCGGCGGCTGTAACTACTGTCCCAAGACCACACTGAGAAGGGAAGGTAGTTCAACGTGGTCAAAGCACCACTGGCCAGTGGCAATGGCCAGTCGCCAGAGGCAGTGACTGTGAGTTGTGGTTGGCTAAGGTAAGGGCATACAAACTGTGGGGTTGGCTAGGGAGTGGGGAGAGGGCTAGGGGTGGTCGAGGTCAGCTGGGGGGTGGATTGTGTGGCTGAAGGTGATGCGCAACTGGTCAGCGGTGAACATGCATGCAAGCGGCGTGTAAAACCCGTGACTCGAGTGAGAGTTTTACATTATCAAACTAGTCGGTTCAACTGTCGGACCGAGTCGAGTCAGTTTTATAAATCGCGTTGTGAGTTGAAGCCAGCCGTGAGTTATAAGCGATAAGGGTTAGGTGTACTTGAAAATACGATGATAATGTTGGAAACATGATGAGAAATGAGTTATCAGAATATATGAAAGTATGTAGTATATATTTTTTTATGTATTTGATCATAGAAATATTTTTAGGGCGATAGTTGGATGGGTTATTAGTTATATAGTATGTCATTTGGATGTTATGATGTGTAATATATTTTATGAGATTTTTTCCTATTTTCTAGATTTTTTAAGGATTTATTACGAGTTAGTTATTATTTTTGGCTCGACTCAGACTCAAGTCAAGTTTTATTTACGAGTTTGCCACCGAACACCCCGACACCATCTTCTCCCCCAAAACCCCTTGGCACCTTTCCCCTCCAAACCCTCCCTGTCGCCTGTGTTTGTCGTCGTCGCCGCCACTGCCGCACCACCCCGTAGTCGATCAATGCCGCCGTTTTGCCACTATGTCGTCATCGTGCTGCCTCGAACGCCCCCAGCTATTGCCCAACCTCCACAACACGAAGAACCCGCTGCAACTTCACAAGGCTTGCGTCACATATCTCGTTGCAGGCTACTGTTGCCGCTCACAACGACTGGATCCACCGCCAACAGCCTTGTTTGCCCTTTTCTTGGTGAGCTGGCTCCTCCGTCGACCTCATTAACATCGTAGACGCATCGGGCTTGCCAAGCCAGTGCCAACAATACCCCATACTACTACTATCCTGCCAGTAACTGCCTCCGACAACCATCACCGAAAAACTACCGGAAAACCATCGAAACCCGCCGAAACTTGCCGGAAAACTAAATTCCCTAGAATTCTCCGGATCTTTTGCCAAACTCATCTAGTTGAACCTGATCGAATTTCAGACGTCGCCAAGAGCCAAATTCGAGCTCCGAGACGAGCGACTAAACCCTAGCCGTAACTGATTGCTGACGACACGTGAGGTATAATATATTTTAATTTAATTATTTAAAAATAATGATTATTACCACAACATGATAGGATGCTAGGATTTAGTGATTGATGTATTAGATATTTTTATGTTAATAAAATATGAAGATGTGTGACTGTGTGATATTAAAATGAATGCTAAGGAAATAATTAGGTAAACTAAATAAGTACTATAATCAATGCAACGTAGAGTAGGAAAACTTATATTGATTATTAGTGATGTGCGTCAATTGATGCATGGTTGATGTGAGTATGCTATAGGATGCGTGAATGCATTATGAGCAGGCGTTAGTATTTAGTTTTGATGTGTATGTACTGAGTAGGAGCTTGCTGCCTAGGCTCGTGAACACACTTGAAGCTTCTACCAGGTCCGTTAGGACTCGCTTCTGATTTTATCTCTATACTTCATCGTGTTTTACTTTTACAGGTAAGCGGACTTGTCGAGTAGTAGATTTATTGTATCCCACTCTACGTGGGTCATTTAGTCGCACGTTATTTCCAGATTAATAACCCTCGAGGATCAAATCCCAAGATTTTGTTTTCGAAACTCAAATCCAGCTCACGATGCCTTCAGGCCTATTATATAAATCCCTACCTAGACCTATATACATGTAGTCTTACCATTATTAATGAGAGATGGAATGAAGGAAATTCAATAACCATGTTACGTGAGCGGGCACATGTCAGTTGAAGCCAAAAATACCAACAACCATGCTATGCAAGCAGGTATTTGCCAGTTGATAGTGGGCTCTAGATTGGTGTGCGGGACATTCCATTCCTGAGGGATCCAGATAACTCCACCTTTGAATTCCTCAAACCCAAAGAAGTGTGAAGGTTTATGGGTACTACTATGCAGCACATATTTAGACTTATGGTTTCGAAGGGTACTGAAGATGAATACCTGAGAGTACTTGGCCTTTGTACTCAAGGCCAGGAGTAATACAAAAGATGTAGAGGGCAGAAGAGAAAAGAATGAATTTGCCGTGCAAGGGATAGATGAAAATGCCAAGTTATGAGAATGAGATAGAAAGGGGATGTTGTCGAGCCGAGGTAGACGGCTCCTAATTAGTGCTCGTATGAGAGTTCTAGAGAAAGTTATGAATGTTTTACTTTAACAGGAGGGTTAGCCCTCCTGTGTCAGTTTGTTAATAGCTATTTCTACACCAATAATACTCGTTATTGATGGTTTTCTATTATTTATGTAGGTGAGAATCTCGAGGACTGAGTGCTGTCAGGACCGCGAAGGAGTAGCAAAGCCATTACACACATGTACTTACCAAATGTAATGAATGGTAATGATGATTTCTAAGCTGTGTGAATGATGAGTTGTTTAAGATTATTTTGTGAAATATTGTAAATGTTTTGCCTGTGAAACAAAACTAGAATGAAAGTGAACAGGGAGCCTTGGAGTTTAGACTTCGCTCAAATGAGGCAGAAAGTGAAAAAGACTGGAATGGAAATGATAATGTCATGTTTTGGAATTATATCCAAATAAATATTTATCTGCTTTTTGTTTTAAAAATATTATTTATTTTTAGAACTTGTTTTCACGATGTTCTGTTAGTGCATGATAGCATATCATGGCATGCATGTAGGGCCACGTTAGAACCCAAACATCCTATCCATGCATTGTATACTTGCACTACCATTTTAAGACGCTGAGGGTAGATCCGGATCAGCTTTACCGAATCAAGTAGAATAGCGAATGGTCTAGTCACCGGTGACATTTTCGGGTCGATTCACGGGTGAACCAAACTGGGGTGTTACACAACAGCCCTATTTTCAGCATGGTTTGCCATGCATGCCGTTGCACAGGGCGGGGAATGGTCGGGCAGGGTGGGGAAAGGGTTAGGAAGGGTCTTCAGAGGTTGTTGCAGACGTTGATGGCTGGCGGTGACACATGCAAGGGGCGGTGGGTGACAACCAATGGTGGAAAACAAAGAGTAAATGAGGAAAAGAAGGAAAGAAGAAGGGGCAGGGGTGAGGCAAAGTTGACAGCAAGGGGGTCGCCGGGGTGGTGGTGGTCAACGTTGCGAGGGTAGTCGCTAGCGGAGCAAGGGGAGAAAGAAAAAGAGAGGTTGGCGGCTTGGAGGAGGAACCGGGGGAATAAGAAGAAGAAGGGAAGAGGTCGGAGGCAGTCTTGTAATTAAAACTTGACTCGCTCTCCTCCAGTCAATATTAATAATTAAATTTTAAATAAATATGATAAATTCTATAATTTAAAATATGCTCAAACAAATAAACTAACATGTTCTAACCTACTAACCCACCCAAAATCCTATCTAACACGATAAACAGCCTAATTCTAATTTCTACGATCTAATGCATGAAAGAATAAACAATTTAGCATATTGTTGCATATTTTGATAACTCATTTTCCTGTTGTGTTACTGATATTATCATCATATACTTGGGTATACTTGACCCTTGTTAGACTATTTATAGTGACATGCAAGTATACATGGTTGCAACAAGTAGTATGATGATAAATTGGATTATCGTTCCCACAGAGAGATGAATTGTCTTAAATTAATTAAAGAAAATAAAATTAAGAACAAAATAAAAATAATTAACTTAACTAAATCTAAATAACTTTAAATAAAAAAACGTTAAAATTATAAAACTCGTTCTAGAGTCGAATTTCCCTTAACATAAATTTAATCTTCATCAAATCTTACTCTTATCTTTTATTCACTCGGATTGTCGATCTATGATAATTATATGACATGGTGGCTCCCGCTCCTTTATGCTTCTATTATTTTGCCTCAATTTCTACCTCCGGGTGATAATTGATTAATCAACAAAATAATGCATTAAGATTTGCCTTACAATCGCATACGGTGTTGTGTATCTCCCGACCACAACGACAAACAAGTCAAAAGACTCGTCGTATGATGAATTATCAATGACTAATCTAATTAATTTCTCGCGAAATCTAATTAAACCTCGTGATCTAAGAAATAAGTGATCAATCTATTCTTAGCATTAAGAATATGATAATTCAAACAACACGATTGAATAAAAGAGTAAGAAATAAATTCAATTAAATAATGTTAAGTTCCATTCTTCTCTAGAACGAAAATTAGAGACTAATCCATAATAAAAATAGAAAACATTATAAAGAAGACACTAATTTTTATTATAAAAGAGAAATAAATTACCAAAACTAAAATTACTACTTTCACTATACTCCGAAGCCAAGAAATCAGATATGATCAACAACAAATGACCACCCCTTTATATAGAAGTGGAGATACAAGAATTCGAAGAGAGTATTCACAAATCGACGTAATCTAATTAATTATAATGTCCCTTTACATTTCCAACTGTTCGACTCCATTGAACACCATGAATTATAGCCATTGGGTGGAGCCAAGTATCATGACCAATCAACTCCAAAGCTTAATTTATTCATCTTTTTCTGCATTAAAACATCAAAGTTAAGCATATATAATAAAATATTAATTAACTAAAAAATAAAGTAAAATATTACTTAATTAATAATGTTTATACCCGAGAAGTACAAAATCATATTAAAAACATGGGTAAATATCATATATTTTAAACGCTTAACAACCCTCATGGCTCATAACACATGGTCGGCCTCGGCTCGACGCACGTGATCTAAAACTAACTCAGCTCAGACCAACGGCTGAGCCGATCAGTTTATAAGTATAAAACTTTGACTTGAGTCACATTTTTTACATTAGGAGTGCATGATAAGTAGAGTTATCCATGAATACTCGCTTCCATTGATTAGGAGTATGACAAATCTTACATTATAATATTTGTTTTTATCTCTTAATTGTGGCTTACCTTGGGGAGTAAGCACTTATAAGAGATTTATACAAAATGAATATCACAAATTAAAGAAATTACATGGGTAATTCAATGTCACGACTAGATTGTTCCAATTCAAACAAGAATCTTGCATGCACACACCTTTTTCTTGTGGAAATTGTGGGTTCTATCTTAATCTCACATTTAATACCTACCAAGGTACAATATAATCTATTAGATGATTGAGCAAAATTTTCATTATAACTTTAATATATTTTTTAGGACGAAAATTTTTAAATTGGGGATATTGTAAAACCTCCAAAATAACTAAATTATTTTATCTCGAAATGAATCTTAAATATTATTAAATTAATTTAATATAATAATATTTATTAATTATTTCTAATGAGTTTAATTTATTGTATTTTCATATTTCATTAATATGAAGTATATATGTGTTGATAACTAATTCATTATAATCTTTCCTTACTTATCTTTTTGTTTTCACACACCAAACTAGGTTTATTTAAGCATATCTTCCTTAACCCATAAGGGAGAATTGGTGTGAAACAACTACTTTTGTTGAAGTTTTTTTAACATGATCGTTGGTTTTGAAACTTGTGGAAATTCGCTATTGAAGTTGGTTGCATGTTGACATACCTGTACATTAACCATACTTTAAAGTACATTATATTTTATATTAAGTTATTGCAGACTTTTAGATTGATTTAGTAATCATGGTTTGCCATGTTGGCCCATGTGTCAATACTTATATGTATGCGTATGTGTGCTTCTTTATATAATTTTACCAGTTCGAGTTATGTATGATGTTGTATGATACAGGTATGTTATCGTCGACTAGATTCTCGTGTATATATATATTATTATGTATGATGTGGGCATGTTATCATTGATTAGATTCTTAAAATGATGCGAACATATTACCGTTAACAAGATTGTGATACATGTATATAGTTATGTATAATATAGGTATATTACGATCAATTATATTCTGACATAATATTTATGATTATGTATGTATATATGATTGTAGTTAGCCAGTCATTGATTTCAGCGACTTATAATTTTAAAATCTACTTTTATGAAATTTTTATAATTATAATTAAGTTAATAATTTTGTGAATGGTTAACGTTGTAATTTGGTTTATCATCCGATCGAAATATTAGGATCTTACTGGTCCCCTCGTTATTCTTTCTTCTCGTTCTCACGTTAAGGGGAAGTTTTTTTATTTGTCTAAAAGATTAGGCCTTCTTGGTGGCCCCCACATGTCTGTACCCACACGAAAGTGGAGAGACAAGTTTTGCGGGATCTTTTCTTGACCATTGTTAAGATGGGCGGGCCCCACACTCGCATGAGTTTACTTCAACGTGACCCACGCATTTCATCACTTATGACCATCTTGTAAGTCGAATGACTTAAAACAGCTTATATGGGCCATCCGTCTGTTGATCAAGTTTGCCACAAATTCATGGGCTTTGGCTCAAATATACATATGGGCTTTGATAAAACCCAGCTAATGACTATAGCCTCGGCCTGGATGGAGCTTTAATCAACAAAAGTAATGCAGTCGATCGTGCATCTAATTTAGCGAAATTTGACTATAAATTTTTAATTTTGGTCAATAATTTTTTAAGTCTATTATTTTATATTTATAAAATATTTTTATAAATAATATTAAAATCAATCCTTCATCGTATTAAATAGTGGGTTCGAATGAATATAAACTAGGCTTACAAGCTGATCGAGAAGAAAAATTCTAAAGATAGATTTTTCAAAAATAAATAGAATGTAAGATTTTAAAAATTAATACCATATCCATGCCCCTTTAAAGCTCATCACTTTACAGTTGACTTGGCGGTCATATATACTTCCTAAAAACTACCATATTAAACCATGGTCATATATACGAAATATTTTGAAGAAAGCCCCTGCATAATTGTTTAAAAGAAAGCCCCTGCTGTGTAAATTAATTACTCGGGTACTCACTACTCACCTGTGAGAAGCATAGCCGAATAGAAAAATAATAGATATTCTTTATTTTTTTTCGCAAGTGGAGATATCATCCACTTATGACA
>JAURVB010011188.1:0-19719 GCA_033002965.1 Piper betle
GAGTAGAGGATACAACAGATGTGTTTGTATATGATGATATGATGTGAATGAAATGCTAAGACAAGATAATAGAATGCAAAATATGATCAGAGTTGAGCAGCGGAAGCGTAGTGGGTTGAGACCCGAGCTTCAGAATGAATTCATAAGATGTTAGATTTTGTGTGATTGTTAATGCATGCCGACATGTTTGTATATATATTATTTTGACAGGGTGGGCCCATAATTGCACTTTTAGGGGAGACCCTGTTAGTTTTACTTCAGAATTTTCATCGATTTTGCTCGTAATTGTGATGGTGTGAAATTTAATTTGCATGTCATTCATGTAGTACCATGTTAGGATTTTGTGCATGCATTCATTCATGACAGATCGTATCTTCATCTTAAGACACCGAGATTGGATCCGCACGAGTTAGGTTCGTGTTAGCCGACCTAACCGGGGCCTGTAACATGCCGGTTTGGTTCACGAGTGTGAACCGGATTTGGGGTGTTACAGGGGCAACAACATGAAATTTTCCTACGATTGCCCCTAATCTGGACCGTCCGATCATAAGGACAACCTAGATCTTTAGATCTAAAGAAAAAAAAACACTGCTCCTCCTCCTCCCCTGCTGCCGGCATCGCTCGCGTCGCCTCCTCCCTGGCCCTCCACCGCGCCCCAAGACCTCAGCCTCGCCCGCTCCCCTCCCACTCCCGGTCGTGAGAAAAACAAATAGTTAGTGAGAAAAATGAATGGTCGGTGAGAAAAATAAATGGTCGTCTTGTAACTAAAACTTGACTAGACTGAAAATAACAGTCAAACCAATTAGCCCCCTCGAGACCCTGGTTCAATCACATGGTTTGGATGAACATTAGCCCCCTCGCCGATTTTCGCAAGTCCAAAAGAAGAATTGGCGAAATACAATTTTCTTTTTTTTGCTATGTACACTATACATCAATCTATCTGTTCACCATTTAGGTTTCATTCAACGGTGTGTGACCTCTTGTCACAGGATCTCGCCAAATTTTTAAATATCTTGCATTAACTTGGAATAAGGAATCTCCAATAATTTTTAATAATTCATAACATCCTTTACCAATATCTTGCTTCACAACGTAGGGCCCTTCCCATGACGGGGAAAATTTGGGCATTGGCAACCCGACCCTAACTTCACGAGTGTTGCATAATACTAACATTCCAGGGCTGAACTTGTGGGGCTCAATGTCTTGGTTGTACTTCTTTTTCATTGCTTCATGATACCTTTTCAACTTCTCCCTTGCAGTTTGATGATGCACGTCAATTGCTTCAAGTGACGCAATTCTAGTTGCTACATAGTCTGCCTATTCTGGTGATAAATGCGAAGCAGTGGACATCCTTAGTGCAAGTAACTCTACCTATATAGGCAAAATAGCTTATGTCCCATACACTAAAAAAAGGTGTAACTCCAGTATGCACACATGCAGAAGTACGATATGACCATAATGCTTTAGGTAGCCTCTCATGCCAATCCCATTGATTATCTGCTACCATCTTTCGCAGCATTTGTTTTAAAATCTTGTTGAAAGATTCCACTTGTCCATTAGATTGTGGGTTGTGTGGTGATGATTGTACCATTTCAAATCTGTGTTGTTCGGCTATCTCTACCACTTGGCATCCCATGAACGGACATGTCATTATCCGTAATAAGCTTTTGGGAAACTCCAAACCGACAAATGATATTTTCTTTGATGAATTGAGCGACAAACTCTCCTATATGTTTCCATGTCGGTATTGCTTCACCCCACTTAGTAAAATACTCAATCGCCGTTAAGATGAACTTGTGAGCCCTTTGATGATAATGGATGGATGAGACCGATAAAATCAAGCCCCAAAATCTGAAATGGCCAATAAGCGCCAATCGGGTGCAACGGTTCTGATAAGCAGTTCCTGCATTCTTCAAACCAAACGGCATTACCGTATAGCAATAGATTCCAACAGATGTGTAGAAAGCTGTCTTTTCTTCATCTTCAACTGCCAGATGAATCTGATTGTAGTCATTAAATCCATCCATGAAAGAAAACATCTAACAACCAACTACATTGTCAATTAAAATATCAGGGATCGGTAAAGGAAATGCATCCTTGGGACACGCTTTGTTGAGATCTCGGAAGTCCACATAGATCCTCATCTGACCATTCTTCTTCTTTACATGGACAACATTTGCCAACCAGTCTGGGTAGTTGACCTCACAAATGAAGTTTGCCTTCTTCAACTTCTCTATTTCTGTTGTGATCATGGCCTCAATCGGTGGACTAAACTTTCTTCTCGCTTGAACAACTAGACGTAGCCCTGCCTTAACTGCAAGGTGGTGTATTGCAACTTCAGATGACAAACCTGGCATTTCATCATATGACCATGCAAAACAATCCTTATAACTTCTAAATACATCAATGAGTTGTTGCTTCTCCAGTTCTTCTAAACTTGATCCAAAAAAGTTGGACGAGGCTCTTGATAAGTTCCCAAATTGATTTCCAGAAGTCATTCTACTATTAGAGTAACTCCATCTTCAAAATGACTTGGTGCTTGTTGTATTTCTTGATCTTGTAGTCCCTCTTCATGCGATTTTGCTCCCACAAACCATGGTCGCATTGATCCTTCATTTTCATTTGATATGCAATAAGGAAATAATTCCAACATGATTGAATCTTCGATTCCAAGGTTATGATCTCAAATTCTTTAAATGAATTGCATTCTTTTTCTTCCAAGTAAATGATCGGGCATGGGTCAAGCGTAATTACTTCTTTCTCACAAAAGTTTGTCACTGGCATTTCTCATTGTCCTAATACCATGGCAGCATCCTCAATTACCATGTGATCTTTCTATTCTAGACTTTGCACTTCTTGGAGTGGTGGCATTTCTTTAATTTTTTGCTTTGGTTATCCTGAATGCACTTTTACCTTTAAAGGTACTAATGAAGCTTCTGGTCCTGGTGAAATTGCTGGTGTCGATGGAACTGATAACTTATGTAACTTTGCTACTTTAGGTGGCTTCGGCGGTGGATTATTAGCTATTGGTTTAATAAAATCTGGCAAATCATGTGTAGTAGGATAGGCATAACTAGACGGTTGTGCTCGAGCCAACTTCAGGACATTTCCCTCCATGAAGAATACGGCATCCACAAAGTGCACTTCCTTAAGAGTGAATGGGTTTCGCAGCCCCCGAACTCAGATCTAGCCTCCTTTATTGGGTACAGCTTTAATGCATTGGTGTCATAAGATGGCACACATTAGTGGTCATGAATCCATGGTCGCCCAAGAAGCATGTGCCACATTGGATCAACTTCTAGGATGTAGAATATGTGTGATAAACTGAAAGGACCAATAGAAATGTGTAAACACACCGTCCCTAATGACTCACCTGGTACAAGAGACACTGAATTGATTGTGGTATCATCTGGCATGAGGTTTTCCTTAGTATAACCCAATTCAAACAACACATGAATAGAAAGAATGTTGATTGATGATCCTTGATCCACAAGTGCATGTCGAACAAGCTTGATTCAGTATTCCACACTAACAAACAATGGTCAATTGTGATTGGGCTCAAGGTGATACAAATTGTCGTTGGAGAAAGTAATGATTCCAGCTGCCATTGGTAAAGTATCGTTAGCATGTGGCCAAGGCGGGTTAGAACGAGATCTTTGTTCCTTATTTATTTGAGTTAGAACAGGCAAAGGATGTCCCAAGTACTCTACATATGTGATATAGTCTTTTATTCCACTTGAGTTCAAAAAGAAACTATCTTCTTCATTTCTAATTGCAAATTCTGACAAAGTTTGTTCAACTGTGAACCGGGCAGTGGGTGATAAGTGCAACACGTCAAACATGTGCACTACCTCAGGTATCTTCCTTAACTTTTTCACAATTGTCATTTGATCAACTTCCTTTTTAGTGCGGGAGGAGAGGAAACTTTCTTTCCTTCTTTCGTTGAACTCAAAGGAGCCTCATCCTTACTTTCATTTCTTTCAGGTTGCTTTTCCTTTTCCAACTTCACTTCCTCGGGCTCCTTACCCATGCTTAGTTCATCTTTTTCTTTTTCTTTGTCTAACACCTTCAATGGCGAGGTCAAATGACTTACTATCATAACATTGGTTGTTGGAATCTTTTGTGTTGTGCGAGTTTATATTTGGTTTCCCCTTTGTTGAGTAATTCTTGAATCTTCTCCATTATGTTTCAACATTTACCTGTCAGATGGCTAACCAGTTGATGATATTGGCAGAAATTGTCTTTCTTCTCGTCCTCCGGCTTTGGTGGATTCTTCGATGTCCATGTTATAATCTTTCATTGTTTAACCAAAACATTGAACCATTTTTCAGTATCTCCAACATTGAAAGTGTAATCCTCTATATTCCTCCATTCGCGCAATTGTTGGGCCGCGGCTTTTTGCCCATCGTTGTTGCTCCATTGTTATTTTTCCCGACCTTGCTCACCGAGTTTAGTGACAGCATTAGTTGATGCCTTAGCATTCTTCAAGGAAGCAAAAACTCATCCAAGTTCCTCAAAGATCAACACCCTATCAAAGAGTTGCTCAAAAGTGTTGCATTGCACATTACTTAAGAACCAAACAGCCAGTCCGACATTCATCGCACAAATCTTTACAAGTTCCTTAATGTTAGGGGTCTCTTTCATCTGAGACGTTAGGCTTCTAAACCTCTTCACATATGTTGCAAATTGTGCACCCAATTCTTTTCGACACTGTCGCAAGTGTTTTATCTTTACTGGGATTTCATTGACTGAAAATGTTTTGTGAATTGTTTAACAAACTTATCTTATAAACTAATTGATTCGGGAGGGCGGTTATTGAACCATCTTAAGGCATTGCCATTGAGGGATGCAAGAAATTGCTCCAACTTTAACTTCTCATTTTTTGCAATTGCTCCACACTCAATCTCAAAGATTGTAATGTGATCTCCAGGATTGCCATCTCCGTCGAATTTTGTGAAGGTTGGGAGCTTTTATTTTTCTAGAAAATTTTATGTGTAAACTTCATCAACTAAGGTATGGAGACATTTTACTACTTCACTTGGTTCTTTATTCTTATGCACTATCAGTGCGACAATCAATGCAGCTGTGCATCCATTACGGCTTTCAACTCATCAAAGTGAGCATCTTGAACCAATACAACTTGTGTAACCGGCACTATTGGAATAGTTATAGGATATAGTGATTGAGGATAACTACCTGGTAGTGGGGCTACTGTGGCAGGAATTGATGGTTGAATCATTGACACCAAAGGCAGTGTCATAGGGATGGGCACCATGGTGGTAATCGGTGGTGGAAACGCCATAGAAACCGAAGATTAGGGGATCGCAAGGTTGTACCATGGGTATGGGTATGGTGGCTGGTAGTGAGGCGGCTATGGAAACCATGTTGAATATGGGAGTGGGCTATGTTCAGTCTGATTCGGTTGCATAGTGGAATAGTGTTGCATCCAACTTGGTTCGGATGGCAAAATTATCAAAGGGGATGCTTGTTGCATGGATCTCGAGACATGAGAAAACATGTTATTTACTCAAAGGTTGTTTGACAAATCCACACTAGTTGGGGTGGTCACTAAAGCCTTTCCTTAGGAGCCGTAAGAATGCTTGCTATCGATTGGTTAGCTGGCTGGCCCATTTCGTCTGGACTTCGCCGGTTTGCTGGGTTGGCATCTTCTGTCCGGATGCACTTTCCATTGCGACGAAGGCTCGCCTATTTAAGGCGAGTGCATCATCAAGTGTTGATTCAAGTTGTCTAATCTGTACTCGAAGTTCTTCATTCGAGTTTGGGTTTTCATGTTGCAAGGCAGTTGGCTCGCCCACATTTACAATGGATAGTACTTGTATTTCAGGCTGATTTGTTGCAAGTGCGTCGAAGGTTCTCCTTCACTAGCGCCTTTTGTTTTGCAAAATTCCTTGTCTTGGGGGCCATCTTTCCCAAATACTACCTCTTCAAACTGCACTACTACCTCTCGATGGTCGCCAGTGGAGTCACCAAAAATATGTTCGGGCGCAGGATCGTCCGCCCCCACAGCGCCTTTTTGATCTGGGTTTGAGAGTTCGGTAAGATCGAGGCATCCTTACCCCGCAAAGAAATAATGTGATCAAAATAAGATATCACGGGTGCAAAATAATGCGCAAGAAATTTTTATGTGGTTTCTTAGGTTTAACTTGAATCTCTAAGTCAATCCACGCTGAGGATTGATACTCACAATCCATAATTTTCAATTCCTTTACAAATTACAAATCTTAGTGAAATTTTTGCCACTTTAATCCTTTGACTCCATACATGGGGCTGCAAATCAGATACGGGCAAGACTTCGATGGGTAAATGGGTCGCTGCCTCCTCTGAGTTCCCTTCTTCTCTTTGAATCAAACTCTCCCGTGGGTATGAATATTCTCCCAATCTGGAATTCGGCAATATTTGTTGGCAATCAACACCATGGCAGCAGCGGCTAGGGGAAAGTCTTTTCCTTCTTTTCTCCTCTAGTTGCCCTCTATTCCAATGGTTGTCCTTTGCTCTGGTGGGTTAACAACCAGGAGTTCGCCTTCAAGCTTTGGCAACATCCTGGTGGAGCAACGACTTGATGGATCTCTTCTTTGGTGTCTCAGCATCAGGCAATTCACCTATCCATTGTTGGGTTGCAGATCATCGGACAATTGTGACGAATAGAGGATGGCGATGGCTGCCAGTCTCTCCTTCTCCTTCATCTAACTACAAGCAATCAGCAGCAACAAAATTCGATAATTCAAGAGACAGCAACCTCTTGGGCAATATTCAGGTTGTGATGCCGCATCAATGTCTTGACAAAACACTGTGTCACTATTTCTACCAGCAACAACACAGGCTTCATAGCGACAATTGTGATGAACAGAGGATGGCGATGGCTGCTAAATTTTAATCCAACATTCACTCGAGGTCAAGATAGATTTGAGCCTTTGAAGTTGCAACCTTTAATATCGATTATGATCAAGCCTTCCATTGAAGTCCCACCGACCATGGAGTTGAAACAACTTTCATTCTATTTGAGGTATACATTTTGAGGCCCTTTCAACATCCAACAAGTATTCCCAGGAGCTGTTAAAATTTACAATGAAGGTTTAGGTACAACTTTTAAAGTTATAAGGCAAAGACTTAAGCTTTATCTTGGGTGATGATACATACACCAAACCTTCATTACTTTCACCCCACATTAGGTATGTGGAATAGTTAGGCTAACGGCTATAAATTCAATGCTTCATGGGAGCAACCCATGCATTTTTTGGTTTATTTTTTGTAAGATAAGTTATTTAGTTTTTAATTTGGAAGTTTCTAGTTTTATTTTGGTTTGTGTTTTATCCTTTCTAATTACTTTGTTTTAACGGGGAAGTCCTTTTGCTTGTGTCATTTGAGTCTAATTTTTTGCATTGGGACAATGCATTGTTTAAGTTTTGGGAGGGTTACTTGATGTTAAAATAAATTAGGAGTTGTTAGTGGCATTTTTTAGGTTTCTTTCATTAGTGTTCTTCTTTATTTCATATGACTCGTCCAACTTATTAATTTGTTCGATGATAGAAATGTTTATTATTTTTCTTTGTTTGATAATCTAATATGAAAAGATTCTATGGATGTCTATATTGTGAGTTGAGTTGTGAATATTTTTTCCTATGTAATTTTTATGTAACTCCCAGCTTTGATCTTGATGATGCTTAGATAATGTTTATGTTATTGTTAATATAATTGAAGAAAGTGATCTAGAATTCTAGTAAAAATTTTCTTAAGGTGAAATCATATGTAACTTGTTATGATAGAAGTGATGTAGGTGAGTTTGTTAACCAGTTCTTTCAAGCTATTTTATTTATCCTTGTTTCAGCCAATTTTGAACTGTAAAATTAACCTATTCTGTTTGTTTTCCTATAATAATAATGGACTTGGCCTTTATTTCATTTATGTTTTCTTTGTTTGTTAATTGTCCTAACCTAAAACCTTAGTGATTAACTTTTCCAAGGTTGGAATGAATTGATTATTAAATGAGAATGATATCTTGGGGTATGAAGGAGTTGAAAAAAATGGGGAAAAAATTTATGAAGTTTTGAAAATTTTCAAGTCAAATAAAAGAATATGAAAAAGGAGTTGAATAAAAAGAAAAAAAAATGGTGTTTCGTGGTTATTCTGTCAATTATATTTGTTTTTGGAAGCAGAATGTAAATGAGTGGATGGAATTGTTGGTGACAAGGATTTAAATTAATTTATTTTAAGCTTGGAAAGAGTCTTGAGTTAGGGTTTATTATTTTTATCTTGATATCAATTTTTAGCCTTTAGTCTAACCCCGTTACAACCTAAAAATCCTATTGATTTTGATTGACAATGTACTTATATTGGTAGAGAAAAATTGATACTTAAACTTATAGAGAATCTGATTTAATTGTATTGGATGATGGTATAAGCTAATTCTAAACTAATTTGAAAGATAAGTATGGGAGTTTTATTTTCTTTTCATATTGGGAAATATGTTCGCACTTTTATTTTGCAATTTGATATCTTGTGAATTTGGAATGTTATTATTTGATTTGAAGGAATAATATTTGTGCACTAATGAGAAGTTATAAATTGATTTGTTGGATAGGTTGTGTGGAGTGGAGAAATGAGTCGAGTTTAGTTTAGGTTTTGCTCGGGACTAGCAAATATTTAAGTTTGGGGGTGTGATAACTCCGAAAAGAGTTGTTATTCGTTACATTTCATATTGAGTTTTTATCATGTTTCGAGTGATTTTTATTTCAATTTTATTGGTTTAAAAGTTATTAGATATTATTAATAATACAAAGAAATTGTTGTGATTTTGGTGTAAAAGTGCTAATTAATGTTATTCTACTAGGGTATAAGAGTTAGAAGTCGATCCAAAATGAATTTGGGGCAAAATCAGGCCAAAAAGTGTGACCTGGAAACTATAACCGAGAGCAGTGTGCTCAAGCACTAGGAACAGAACATTCGAGCACTAGCCTTTCTGTTAAGAAAGTGTTATGGCCAAGAGCTGAGCGCTCAAGCACCTGGATTTAGAGTGCTCGAGCATTGGCGGTAGAAAACCTAATTTTTTTGGCATTTCTGGAGATCCTAATGGACCCCACTTGAAATATTTGGGTTGATTATTTATAAACTTGATTAGGGTTTTAAAAAGAACAACACTAGACGGCGAAGTGATGGCACGAAAGACAAGAAGGAACGACAAAGAAGTTAGATCAAAAGAAGAAGACGCTTTCTCAAAAAGAATTTTTCTTATTTTGATTTAGTTTTCTTTGTAATTAAATGATGTCTTTCATATCACAAATGAATTTCTTGAGTTTAATCAAATATTTTATGGAATAAATTCTTTTCTAAGATTTTCAGTGACACCTAGTGTATGGATTAATAAAGGTTATTAAATTTTATCTATGTAATTGTGATGTTGGATCATCTATTTTATTCTGTTCTTAATGCTATCATTAGACTGGCCATCTATTGTTAGATCTAGAGATTTAATCTTATCTAAAGATAAAAAGATTAATTTTGTCATTAAATAAAATAATCTTTGTTTATCTGTTTTAGGTGATTCACATGTGAGATAGAAATATACTCATATGTCTTGGGTAACTGTTAAGGGTAGAACTTAATGTATCATTTTACATAAATAATTTTATAGAGATATAGGAGTTTGGTGTAAGTGATAAGTTTACGGTGGATCGAGAAATTTTATAAATAATTAATTCTTATGGTTAATTATCTAAACATGCAATTCATAGGTAAAAGTTATAATTTTAATCATATAAAGCACTAAGTAAAATTAAAAAACTAGGTTTGTCTTCTTAAAGTTAATATTTGATTTTAATATTGAATTTAGATCAATTTAGCCTTATTCCATAATTTAATCACTCTTTGAATTCATTTCTATTTAAGTACAATTAATTCAATTAGTTTTGGTAATTGAGAATTTCTACTACTCATTCCTCGTGGGATGATACTTTTTATCATTTTTATTAGTTCATTCGGCACATGCACTTGCGTTATAATTTCCATATCAAACAGGCATGACGATGAGACAGCAAGAAGGTTTCCAACTTTCAACAAAGATGGAGTCTTGAGGAGGGTGTCAGTCCTCTTCTTCACATTGAGCGACCCAACGGCACAGCATCCCTTGTTCGGGGACTTCTAATCCTCGGCTCAGACTTTGGCGTTCCAGCCAAGTGCAAAGCTGTGAAGTGTCCAGCAGGCCGATGATCAACAGGGCTTCAAATCGGATACAAGCTTCGGCGTCTTCAACAACAGTGGCAAGCAAAGGCTCCTTCTCTCTACAAGACCAACAACATCTGCTTTCTGGGTCCAATCGAAGCAAAACAGAGGAATTAGAGGGTGTTCATCACGACGTTCCAATGGCAAGATGGCGGCTTGGTGAGGGAAGAAGGCTGCACTACTCCAAAAGCACTGGCAGCACTCTACAACCGGCAGCAACAAGCAAGGGTAAGGTGAGGCTTTGGTGGTGTCGATGTCAGCAACCTTTTCCTTCTCGGCAGAACTTCACGGCAACAATAGCAACAACGTCTTCTCTCTTGCCTGATCAACTCTGGGAGCATGGAATAACTTTTCTAGCGCTGACCTGCTTCTCTCACTCCGGTGCAACAGCAACAAGGGATGGCAGCTTCCTCTCTTACTTCCAACTCAATGGCTTCAATGGGCAGAGAGATGGGTATCACAACAGCAACTAGGCAGCATGTCGGGCTCCTTGGCGGCTTCAAGAGTTGGTGAAACGATCTGGGGCAGCAACCAAACTTCAAACAACTTCGGTGAGGGGTAGCTTTTGGGCAGGGTTAAGGCAGCAAAACTCTGGTAACACCCTCAAAGGTGGCCAAGCTCCATCTTCACTGTAACAAGGTGGGGCTCCATAGCTTTGTGACGAGGGCTTCAAATAGCAATTGAAATAACCTACAAAATAGTAAAGACACCCCTTCGTGAAGGTTTCTGGCCATGACAAGGCTCTCATGTGGTGGTGGTCAGCCAGATTATATCGGGGGCACTTCAAGCTATGCACTGGTGCATGGGCTAGGGGTCGCCGGAGATAGATCTCTGGTGAGGGACTCATCCCCTTCTCTTTCTTCTCCTTTTTGCTTCTTCTTATGTTTTTTTCTTCAATTCAACAAGCCCCCTCATTCTTCATGTTAATATAGTTCTTTTATAGAATTTTCCCTTGTACAGTGATTACGGTCATTGAATCCTCGCTTGCCCAACCATTTTTTGTTCCTCATTTCAAGCCTCCAAAATCCTCACCAGCCATTCTCATCATCTCCTTCTTCTTATCTTCTTCTTTAAATTTTGGAACCACCATGGAATATTTCTGATGATTAGTTGTGAAGGCATGGGCTCGACCAGGGTTCGATCACATGGTTTGGACGAACAATATATGTTACCTTTTGTTACTCAAAGATGATAAATATATAATTTGTATTACTTTAAAATACTAATTTAACTAAACTAAAAGAAAAATAATATGTTTTAATAACTCCTAATATATACTTTGGTGAATGAAGTAACATAGAAATATGTTATACTCGTTTTTAACTACTTTTATTCGACTAACATTGGCCAACTTTAATTAAATATATATTTGCTCAAATGCCAAATTGGATTAAGTTAATGATTATGTTTGTTTATCAATTAAATATTATTACTTAGACAAGAATATCCATTAAATTAATCCAATGTATTCATCTCATGAATCCAATGAAAATTTTAATTCAATTCCAAATGTAAGATTCTTCTAAATGCCAATAATTATCCCCATCACTTAAGAGTTGTGTGTGTTGTGTGTCTATATATAGATTGGCTAGCCTGGGGGCGACCGCAGGAAAATTTCATGCGGTCACTCTTAATCTGGATTATCTGCTCATAAGGACAGTCCAGATCTGCAGATCTTAAAGAGACATCTCTTCTCCTCCTCCTCCCCTGCTGCCTCCTCCCCGGCCATCACTCGCCGCCGCCTCCATCCTTATTATCAGACCGTCTGTCGCACCCACGCCCTCGACCTCATCACCATGCCCTACCCAGGTCACCACCCCCCTGCCCGCATTGCCGCGCACCCTCACGACCCCGCCCGACCGCCACACCCGTGCCCACGCTCTACGTCCCACCGTCATTCCTCCTCGCCGCGCCCACGCCCGTGGGTATGCGGAGTGGCGAGGAGGAACGGCGGCAGCGGGCGTGGGCGTGGCGAGGAGAACGGCAGCAACGTGTCAAGCGTAGGCACAACAAAGGTCATCAGCAACGCAGATGGAGATGCGAGGGCGTGAGTACGACTGAGGGCACATGCAACGGCAGGGGAGCACAGCGGCAACAGATGGCGAGGGCAGCGGTGTGGATGGCATTGAGAAGAGGGGGAGTTTTTTTAAGAAAATAGATCTAAGCCGTCAGGCTATATCCGATGGCCCAGATCAAGGCAATTGCCAGAAATTTTTCCAGCAGTTGCCCCAAGGCATATTTATATATATATATATATATATATATATATATATATATATATATATAAATTAAAATATATGGTGTTAACATATAATTTAGGAGTATAATATAGATTGAAGCCTTTTTGTCACAATTGCACGAGTGATCGATTGTGAGTACACGATCCAATCACCTCGCGATCTGTGATCTCTGTGTATATATAATTAAGTAAGAGAACAATAGAGACGTTCTTGATTCTCTCTAACAAATCATCAAACCGTGCCGACTATATATATCAAGAACAAGTGATTAGGAGGAAGCGCAGGCCGAGGCAGGAAAGATGGAATCATGGATCAGGAAGTTAGTGTCGACAATGGTGATGGGGGTGCTTCTGCTTGGTTATGGGGCAAATTGGGGGGCCGAAGCCAGCCTCCTTCATTAGAGCAGCTCTGAGATCAGAATCTTAAGCGCGCGGCAGCGTTGTAAACAGCAGCGACGTAGAGCAATGGTGTAAGGGATTTGGAGCAGTTTGAGCAAGGTGAGAAACTTGGCGTGGACGAGGACACTTCTAATTTCATTTCTAGTAAAACTAGTGAGGAACTCAAAGTCCATCTGCGGGCAGAACAGCGTCCAAGTCTCCCACCTCTTACGATTCCAGTCTTGCCGCAGACCTGGACAGGATGATCTCAACCGCCTCGCAACCTTAGTCGTGCATCCATAATTTGCTCTGAAAAAAATAAATAAAATAAACCTTATCATTACAGCTTTCTGATCCTAATTTCCTTCATTTTAATTTCTATTTTCCATTCCCGTTGTACATAAATTTTGAGTTTACTAAAAATTTGTGTTGTGGAATTTATTAGATTTATCTCACATCGGTTATATAGGTTGTTGGTGACTTGTATATAGGCTAAGGGGAAAATTTTATTTCTTAAGCTAGTTTTTGGATTAAGAGAAGCATGTGACACCTATTGCAAGTTTTATTTAGTTATTTAAAGTCTTTTTGGAGGCCCAAAGGGATCAACAATAGTTTCGAAACTTAGGTGGGGCCCAAAAGGCCCAACAAATGGTACCAGAACCAAGTTCGAGCCAGGTTTGCTACACGATGGTTATTGTTTCTTTATAAGTTAACCTGATAGATTTGAAAGGAGTTTATACCTCATGGTGAGTTTGTCAAGTGGATTTAAGGGGAGTGTATCAGACGATGTTGTTTCGGGTCACGCCCGATGTGTGAAGAAGAGTTGTTGGGTTTATCCCGCATCAGTCGTAAAAGGTTGTTGGTAACTTGAATATAGGCTAATGGAAAAGTCTTATTCTTTAAGTTAGTTTTGGATTAAAAAGACATGGGATACTATTGCGAATTTCTATTAGTTGTTTAAAGTCACTCTTAGGGGCCCGAAAGGCCCATCTATATATTTTGAGAATTTCAGATACAAACTCATATTTTCAGATAGCCCAACACTAACTTTTTTATATGTTTCTTGCTAAACGTACACCTGGTGAGATAACGAGTGCCAAAATAATTCAAATGGGGTAGATATTAAACAATACCAAATGACTTCAGTGAAAGCTGCAACAGAAAACAGTAGCGATACTACTCGGAAGGGCAATTTCAATATTGCCTAAGATGAAATAAACCGGTTAATATACTCAATCTCCCCACTGTAATATGATGAGAATTTAAATTCCTCTTGGAACAAAACGATCAAAACCTTCTATCCTCTAATTTGGGTTTCCCAATTGTATTTTTTCGGTTAACCCACAGGGGTCGGACAAATATATCTAGGTCCCATTACACCTAATAATTGCTAAGAAACACAAACCAAAAAGCATATTATCAGCCATGGCTACACCTTGCGACAAGGTCACCGATGAGTGCTGCGAAGGGATAGGTGACATTTTAGAAGTCACGTTGTGTGATGCCATACATATATATATATAGAGAGAGAGAGAGATCAGAATGGGTTTTTACAATTTACAATTACAAAACCATCTCTACGCATTTGTGGGTGTGCGTGTTTTTTATAATTTTTTTTGCCGTATATACTTTAGCTAGAATTCATCGATGCAAGCTCGGTTATACAACGGATATCCTAATTAACGCACTGCATAAACATATCACAAAATATTTGATGTTACATATTGCGTTTGTCTGAACTGAAACTCTCTGTAGATTCAATACGGTTTTTGCATATTCAATAGCACTGGTGGTGCGTGCTCTCTCTCTCTCTCTCTCATAACTCTAGTTTTACTAATAGGTTTTAATTGAATAAGGAGACAGAATATAATAATTGATATGATATGTAACACTCCAATTTTAAAAATGTAAAACAATTAAATAAGATATTGGCTATAATAATTTAATTTTATTGCTTTTGTTTTTCACGAGCGCATTCTCTTTTTATGTGCAAAAGAGTAGATTGTCATCATCCATCTTTACAAATATAAGATGGAAATCCTTTTAAAATTATACTCATTTTAAATGCCAAAGAAGATGGAAGCTCATTGCATATGCATGCATGGCATACTGCTCCAATTTGGTGCTATATTTCTTGATTCTCTCTAACAAACAAACCGCGGTTATATTCAACAAATGAGAAACTTCTTCCTATTTGAGCAGCCAATTACATAAATAACCTATGCATATTGCCACAATACGAAAAATGATTTAATAGATAGATATATATATATACCTTACTTCTTATTACTAGGTAAGTAAGATGCGCTGGTTGTTTGATTTTATATATTTCACCTTCTGATTTTATGTTTTTTAAAGAGAAAGACCATTAGACACATGGGCTGAAAATTTTCTTGCCCTGTAAATTAATATGGGTTCGATAACCCAAATTAATTATATCTAAAGAAAAAACCTCGACCACCTTTTATTGTGACATCAACTACAGGCGGCCTGATCTGACTGCTCAACTAATCTGGCCTTGTGGCTAAATCCGATTGTGTACGGTGGAACCCGGGGTCAAGTCCGGACATCGGTTTATAATCCCGCGAGAAGTTGAATGGCCACTTAACCTGACCATTTGAAAATTAGAAGCTTGCCTGCCTAGGCCTTCCGATATTAGTGATCATAAGAACTAGGCCTCAAAATCAATAGGGTATAGGCTCATATATAAACCCTATTTTATTTTATTTTAATTTTTTTATTATATATATATATATATATATAAACAAGAGAAAATTGCAGCCAAAAAACTGAATTTTTTCACACACCTGCATTTTAATTTAATATTGTGATAGATCTTTTCAGTCTAATTTACACCACCCACAAATTCTATTTTATAAAACTTTAACTCCATAGAAAGGGTGGGATGAAGGGAGGAGGGTTTGGATTGACTATAAATGTTGAGACTAATGATCAAATTTAAATCCAATAGTCTGAAACTTAATATATGTATTAGTATTTGATGTAAACCTACAAATCATCACGGTTGCTTTTATCGGAGCATTCGATCTAAATATAAAACCTAATCATACTTATTATTTATTTAAAAATTTTAAAAGATCCTATATATTTATTAGGGTGATCAATTCGACCTAATCCACCTCTAAAATAAATCGAAGCAAGTGAAAGAAAAAGATAATCTCTTGAAGTAAAAATAATTTATTATTCTAACACCTATATACATCAAATTGAGAAAAATATAATTTTGTTTAAGTAACAAGAGATTATTTGTATTACTTAAGTCGATGTGATAGAAGAATATCGCATTGAATGAATCTAAGCCATCTATTTCGATCATCTAATCACTCGTTATAATAAAGGGTATCAAGATTCACTGACAAGTTGATAATAATTTTTTTCCCAAACAAAATATCTCCATCGACTAATTAACATATTAACCTAACGAAATCGAATTTACAATAAAATTGAGAAAATATACACGAGTTAGATTCAGGTTGAATATGCAATAATTCTCTGAAATATAATCACCAAAATTATAATTTAATCCAATTAAATTGTGGTTGGACCTGAAATAATTCCAAGATATAATCGCTAAAATTATAATTTAATTGAATTAGAGTGGGGCCGAAAAAATAATTTTAAGGTGTTTGGTTGCATCAATTTATTGCTAAAATATAAAATAATAATAATAATAATAAAGAATAAAAAATGTGGCTGGTAAAACACTGACAAAATATCTACGAATTTTTTAAAAACTTTACAAAATGAGGGTCAAACTATTTAATTGTTTATTTATTTTGGTGCTAGTTCTTTTGCCCTCTTCTATCAAACATAATTGTATTAATTCTATTAGTTTTAATAAATCATGACGAAATAAAAAAATTTGCGACAAAATTATTTAAAATTTTTTATAAAAAATTCACCAACAAAAACAAAACGCCTTATGTAAACATATAATTACCAAAACAATATTATTATCACGATAATAAAAGTAAAGCCCACTGCCGTAGACTTGGAACAAGTCAGGCGCGTAAGGACTAAGTCAACGTTTACCCGCCAAAAAAAGAATCCAAATCCGTCAAAAAGGAAAAACAGGGTCGAGAAGAATAAACGCAGTAGCAATCAACGAAGACGACGACAAAGAAGAAGAAGAAGAAAACAATGCGAAGAAGCTTCATTGAATGTTCCCACTGCTTTCCACCACTCCTCTCTTCCTCCCCCCAACCCACCTTCCCGCCTCTCCTCCCGTGGAGAACACTCGGTGGACCAACACGATGCTCCTCTTCGGACTCCTTGCAGCCCTGTGACCAGAAAGAGCCCACTTTTGCCGGATTCGTTCAAAGTGGGTGGATTTTTTGCAGCAAAAAGATCTCTTCTTTACCTGTCTGAGGTTTCTTTGTTAAGCTTTTTTGAGCTGTAGATGGGCACTTGTTGGAGTGCAAGAGTCAAGGCCGAGACCACCTCGTTCTACTCCTCATCTGGTCAGTATCACTTGCAGCTCCATCAACAATTGGTTCTTTTTTGCTGTTGGTTTTGATGGATTTGTGATTTGGGGTTGTGTAGGGGTGAACCCGAATCGGGGGAGTCGGAGCTCGTTGAGCAGCTCGAGCGGGAAGGGATCAACGCCGTCGGTGCCGCCGACGCCGCGCAGCGAAGACGAGATCTTGCGGTCGTCCAATCTGAAAAGTTTCAGCTTCGGCGAGCTCAAGAACGCCACCAGGAATTTCCGGCCGGATAGTGTGTTGGGGGAGGGTGGGTTCGGATCGGTGTTCAAAGGTTGGATTGACGAGAACTCTTTGATTGCGGCCAAGCCGGGTGTTGGATTGGTTATTGCGGTGAAGAGGCTCAACCAAGATGGATTACAGGGTCACCGGGAGTGGCTGGTTGGTACTACTTATACCATTTTAGTTGGATTGGATTTTTTTGTTGCAAGTTGCTGCATATGATTCATATGAATGGAATTGCATGGTCTAGAGCACTTTTTGGTCTTTTGGTGTTACAGATGAATTTAACTCTAGGTTTTGTAACTCTTGTGTTATGAATATTTAGATATGATTCATTGATGACATGAAAAAGATGGGATTGAAGGTTCTAGTGTGTTGGAAGTGTAAAAGGGAAGAGTTTTGAGGAGTTTGATTTTGGAAATTAACCTTCTTGTTTAAGGGAAATGACTAGTCATTTGCCACCAGGAATGGTACTGATTTCATTGTTGGCCATCTTTAGTTGGTACAATTAACGGATTAGAATTTTAATGCTAGTATATATTTTTGGGCTAAGTTGTTGCATGATTCAGTTAGATGGAATTGCATATTCTAGAGTACTAGTATCAGTTTTATCTGTTGGTGTGACAGAGGAATTCAACATTGGATTTTGTAGCTTTTGTGATGTGTATAGATGGATACGATTCTTTAATGAAATAGATGGGGTTGAAGGTTCTAGTGTGTTGGAAGTGTGAAGGCTGGAGATTTAAGTACTCTATATGATCTATGGTTGAAGGGAAATGCTAAGTGATGTGTCTGTGATATGCTCATGGATTCATAGGCAGAAGTGGTTTACCTGGGGCAATTACACCATCCTAATCTTGTGAGATTGATTGGCTATTGCTTAGAGGATGAGCAGCGTTTGCTTGTTTACGAGTTTATGCCGCGAGGAAGCTTGGAGAATCATCTATTTCGAAGTAAGGCCAGCAAAACATTTTTTTGTCTTTGTATATTTTACTTGGTCGTTAGGCTCTTTGTTTCAATTAGGTTGCAACAATTGAATTTTTTGCTGCCTATGATCTTTCTTTATTTGTTTTCTTTTTGAATTAAGGGGGTTCCTATTACCAACCACTATCATGGAGCCTACGGATGAAGGTTGCTCTTGGTGCTGCAAAGGGCCTCGCCTTTCTTCACAATGCTCAAACTAAAGTCATCTATCGGGATTTTAAGACATCAAATATACTTTTGGACTCTGTAAGTCATCTTTAGTACTTCCTTATAATTGTGTTCTCCTCTTCACATGCATTTGTGCTCGGTTTATTTCTAAAAGATCCTATAGCATCAAATATTACCTTTTTTTGACTGATGATATAGGACTACAATGCAAAGCTTTCAGACTTTGGATTGGCTAAAGATGGACCTACAGGTGATAAAAGTCATGTTACAACTAGAGTCATGGGAACATATGGATATGCTGCTCCTGAATATCTAGCGACAGGTGACTCTTTATCTTTAATGTGTTTCCAAGACTGTAGAAAGTAATTGCAAACACTTTCTCCATTGAATGGGATGTGAAAACTGGATAATTCCCTTTGTTGCTTGTAATGATCGTAAAGCTCTTTGAACTTATGTTACTATTTGTCTTCCACCCTATATTGTTGACAAACCACACTATCGAATGCTAGGTCATTTGACGGTCAAGAGTGATGTGTATAGCTTTGGCGTCGTCCTCCTGGAAATTATCTCAGGTCGACGAGCTGTGGACAAGAACCTTCCACCTGGGGAGCGCAACCTAGTGGAATGGGCAAAGCCATACTTGTCCCACAAACGCAAGGTCTTCCGTGTGATAGACTCTCGGATTGAAGGCCAGTATTCACCGACTGTGGCTCAGAAGGCTACATTGTTAGCACTCCAGTGCATCTCAATGGACGCCAGGATCAGGCCCAGCATGGACGAAGTGGTCACTGCACTGGAGCAACTTCAGGATACTAGAAGTTCAGCTAGAAGCCCTGTAATTGAGCCGACTGCTAGAGCTCGTGCTGTGGGATATAATGAACAACACTCAAGAAGAAGTTCAGATGAGTGCTCGACAGGTACTCGGACATCTTATCCTCGCCCCTCTGATTCCCCTCTGTATTATTAACTGTGAGGAAGCTAGGGCAAGTT
>JAURVB010011189.1:0-38016 GCA_033002965.1 Piper betle
CTGGTTTTCACAACAGTATTACCATTAATTCTCTACTGAACTTTGATGCTTCCCAATTCCACTACAGATAAATAGTGTTGCAGATTGGCTAAGAATCGTTTGTTGAGATTTCTTTTTTACCAAAAAGAACAGTGACATAACCAACACATGTCATATACGTTCAGGTATGTGAGGAGCAGGAATGACCAACAGTTAAGAAATGCAGGTGATGCGAATTCCACCGATGGTTGTGACCCAGAAGATGATGCAAATGGAACACCAATAGTTCCTTGTGGCCTCATAGCTTGGAGTCTGTTCAATGACACATATAACTTCAGCATCAACAGCCAGCCAATAACGGTAAACACAACAGGCATTTCCTGGGAAAGTGATAGGGAACGAAAGTTTGGAAGCGGCGTCTTACCTCGGAATTTCCAAAATGGAACCCTCATTGGTGGCAAGTCTCTCGACAGTAGCATTCCGGTGAGCTATACATTTTCATTCGTCTTATTAATTTAAGGCAATGAGAATACTAACTTTCTGAAAGTTTTGCCTTATTAATACTGTGTTTACCCAGTTAGAACTTTTGAGAATGTGCATAACTAGGTTAAACTCTTGGGATACTATTATTTCAGTATTATTCTCTCTGTTAAGACTACTTGTGTACCTTGCAGATCTATTAAGTAGTATGATTATAATTTGCATTATTTCTTGTGCAGTTGAACAGACAAGAAGACCTGATTGTTTGGATGAGGACTGCCGCTTTGCCAACCTTTAGGAAGATGTATGGCAGAATTGAAAGGGATTTGGAAGAGAGTGAAACTATAACAGTGAATCTAGAGAATAATTACAATACATACAGCTTTGATGGGAAGAAGAAGCTTGTGCTTTCAACTAGTAACTGGTTAGGAGGAAAGAATGACTTTCTTGGGATTGCATACCTAACAGTTGGAGGGTTGTGCTTCTTCTTGGCAATGGTTTTCACAGTCATATACCTTGTCAAGCCAAGGTCAGTACTCTATAGCAACATCTTCTGTTTAACTATGAACATCATGGTAGTACATGATTTTTTTAGCATGACACCAAAGAAAAAAGCAAACACTCACCTTCTGCGGTTCCTTTCATTTTGCTATTGTTTATATGCAGTTGCTCACTAACATTTTTTATGCCACTTGTAGGCGTCTTGGCGATCCAACATATTTGACATGGAACATAGGACCTGGTGGACGCTGATAAATCGTTGTTATTTATTAATTTATTTTTTTGCGTAAGCTTTGAAGTAAAATATTCGTATACTTCTTTAAACGTGGAATTTTACGATCTGTGGAGTTTAATTTATAAAGAAAATCTCATGTACAATTGCTATGAAAAGGATTAGTGCATGTACACTATGTAGCTCATTGTTGTTGCATGTCTTCAGCAATTTCTTCCTTTTAATGTTGATAAGATAATTAGAGTTATAGCTTCAATTTGTAGGAGTTGCGTTGTTGAAAACATGAAAATTTGTGGGCTGTGACTGCAATAAAAGCCCATTTAAGCCCAATAGCAACAAGAATCCAATTCTTTCGTACCAAATTGATAAAGGCTCAAAGGTCTTGTCAAGGGGCTAAAAAAATTATGTGATCGACAGGAGCAAATGTTCACTTTCTATGTGATGGTTAGTGATTTTGATCAAAGATTTTGAGTCAGACACATTAAAGTGGTAGAGAATTGACGTTTTGGATCACCTATATTTACTTGATCGATTGCATAGAGAATATCACGCGGAATTTTCACGATTTTGATTAGACAACACACTCATGTTTCTTTTTCCCTTAAATATTAACATTTCAATGGAAAGCTAGGAAGGTGAAGGCATTTCTTAGCACCTAATTCCTCTGAGGATCAAGATGCTTTCCTATGTCTTAATTAATGATAAAATGCATGGTTCGTAAGTTTGGAACATTTTCTTTGTTAATTTTACGTGGACGACATAATCTAGCTGGTTTTGAACATGACATAGATAACCATATTATAACATTATTATAAATGTTTCACAATTGAGGTCTGTTATCTTCATTTACTCAGCCGACATATAAAATGTTATTACACAGTACCTTAAATAGTGTTGGCTAATTACGTAGATAATTCCATTAATTACTAAAGTGCATGCAGTTATTTTGCATGCAAGACAAATGTGCATGCAAAAGCTAGGAATCCTCCTTTGTCAACAAAGAGGAAAGCATCTATTCTCTTACACAACAGAGCAAGCTAATAAAAGTACCTGTAAATTACATAAGGTACTTGCTAGCTAACTTTGAACTTCTAGAGGTGGGTTTAAGCTTGGTAAGTAGCTTTATACAATTTATATGCACAAATAAACATCTCCAATCTTGCTTTCTTCGATCAATTGCATGTATGGGATTACTCATACAACATGTATAAATCTTATTAGTTTATGTAATGGATGTGAACTGCTTTTTATCAAATGGTGTGCTGCAATCTGGGACAATCTTCAGACTTGGTCCCCGACAAGCTGTAACAAAGCCACCGGCATACGTGGAGACAAGACCCACAGTCTTCTAATCTTTGCTGAAAGAGATGTTCACATAATTATTATTTTATAAATATATATATATCTTACATATGTATACGATCAAAACCTTATGGGAAATACCCAAGGTCCCCACTGTCCAACTAATATTGCTAATTAATACATTAAATATTATATAATTATGTAAATATACCTTAATCCTTGCATGCATGATTTGTTAGGATCAGATAATTTATAGATCGATTGCAGGAAGCGGGATCGAGAAGATATATATATATGTATATAGCAAGCTGAATGACTCGCCTTCACGAGAATGATCGATAACCACAAGAAATGTGGCATCTATTGGTCACATCAGTCTCTTTGTCGTTGCAAATCATTACCGACCCATTACTGTGACCTTTTTGTGCCATGGATTGTATATAAAGACCACTATATATCCCATGACCACACCACACAGACTTGCCAATAGGTATGACTCGTGATTGCAAAGGAACACAAATAGGTCCTTTATGTACATATACTCACGGTGAAAAGAAGCACTTGTGTCTCCTAACACAGACGTGTATATATAATAATAATAATAATAATAATAATAATAATAATAATAATAATGTGTGAAACGTTATTAAATGTGAATTTTTAAACGTATATCATAACTATTAATATTTCATCTAACAGTTTAGATTAATAACTTATAGTGAATAGTTATGCGCAATTCCATAAATAACTATTTAATATGAATTAGTAGATAAAAATTGATAATCCTAATTAAAGTTTCTAAAGTTCACATTTAAATAAGGATTCATACTCTAATTAAAGTTTCCTATATATACATTTAGGGTAACGAGTTTGATACATATCATCATCGTTATTATTTTTACCATTCACGAAATTTACTCTATTCCGTACACTGGATCATCAACATGAATTTTGGAAGCTATGAAAATGAAGGGCGTGTTTGGTTAGACAGAAGAAATGAATCAAAAAATAGAATATTAATTTTTTCTTCATTCAAGCATTAGGTTTTTATGTAATTATGATTTCCATGCGCTCCCCACAGGAAAATTTATATTGCACTTAAGTTCTTTAAAGTAAGAAATTAATTTGTGCTATGTTGAATCGTTAATCAATAATATTTGAGCTAAAAACCTATTCTTGTTTAGTACTCCAACTTTGTGTAATTCATTTAGCATCGTGAAATAATTTTTATTTGGTCCCAGTACTTAAAAAGAATGGTACACGCATTATTCTCCGTTCACATAAACATATGAGGTTGATCATAAATACAAAATATCATACATTCAAAAACTTAATTGAAATTCGTGACTAAATTATATGCCCACTCTTAAATTAGCCCACAACAATTATGAATATTAATTAAGTTATTAACAGGTAAAGCTGAGCAATATTCGAGCTAACAGGTACTATTATTCAGTATTTCAGTAGCAGTAAACAAATAATATACATAGGCGCCAAATAATTTAATTTATTCCCTTTTAATCATCCATATTATTAATGCTTGAGGCTGTATACGTATTTGGGTCGGCCTACATAAAAAAGTTCTCTTCCAAACTGTTAAAAAGCAACTGTACTACGCCGGCATACGTACTAATACGTGCATGAGCTAGTATGGTATACTTTGCATGATACTGGGATGTCCTTCTACGTAAGAGTACGTACCAATGCAATCTACCTACATATTATAAAAAGACACAAATATATCTTATTTTATATTTCCATCAACTCGATACAAACATTAAGCTACTTTTGATCGTTAATTTATACTCTTATATATAGTGCTAGCTAATCAATACCATGCATCACTTTTACCAAAGGAACTTGTGTGTATACTCATATTATACATATATATAGAATATGGTTTGCTTTGGTAAAGAGAGGGATTTGTACATATTGAATGAACCATTTACGCAAAGAAGATATCTAGACTGTATCACTTTTCTTTTTGAAGGAGTAGCTTGACAGCTTCCATGACTTTTTAACCTCAAATCTCTCTCTCTCTCCTCCCCAAAGCCGCATCTATTCCTCCATATAATCTTCTGCACGACCCTGCTTTTATTCCTTGTTCTTCTTCCTTGGATCTCCGCCTCTAGCTATCAGCTTCAATGTTCCACCAGGCCAAGAAGGCCACCTTGGGCTCCAACGTAGACAGACCGCCGGCGGCCATGTGCGTCCAGGCTCCGGCGGACTCCGGCGCTCTAGTCCTCACCACTGACCCCAAGCCCCGGCTCCGATGGACCGTCGAGCTCCATGATCGATTTGTGGATGCTGTGACACAGCTCGGTGGACCTGATAGTACTACTCTCTACTTCATCCTACATATCTCAATCTTCTATATATGATGGCATTAATATAACATTAATTATGTGTTCTTTTTAAAATATTTTGATTATGGATTTGTCAAATGGGCATTTCTTGATTTGAGAGGTTTCTAAAATTTCAATATTAATTCATGAAAATGGTTTTGTTTTTGGTCTCATGTTTGAGCACTTGTATTTGTAGAGGCTACTCCGAAGACAATCATGAGAGTTATGGGAGTCAAGGGTCTCACTCTTTACCATCTTAAGAGCCATCTCCAAGTATTAATCCTATCTGAACAGTTGGTTTTTTAACATAATTTATAATTTATAACTTCTCTAATTACAAAGTTAGAGCTATATACATATCATATATTTTGCTTGCTTGTAGAAATTTAGGTTGGGCAAACAGCCACATAAGGAGGCAAATCATGATCATTTGGCAAAAGAAGGTAAGCGAGAATCACCAACAGTTAATTTATTCCTGTGTACAATATATAATCGGTCCATTATATTCCTTGCTTTGTGTCATGTGTAGATGCCTTATTTCCTTTGTATTATAGCTTTTTTATTTATTTAGTGTTGAACTTTTTCTTGAGCTATTTCTTTCTTGGTTTCAATGTCTAGCGGCAGCGCTAGATCTGCAAAGATACACAGCTTCTTCATCATCTGGGATGATGGGCAGATCAAGCATGTCCGAGTAAGTAATTATAATCACGAATTGTGTTATCTTATCAGATTTGATACTATTATGTTATATACTATATGATTTCCATTTTATTTTTTTATGCATTATATATATATATATATTATATTATATTAAATTGAAATGTATGTGTTTAATTTGAAATGGTTGTGAGCAGTAGAAATGTTCATATTGCTGCTGAAGCACTCAGGATGCAGAAGGAAGTCCACAGAAGATTGCACGAACAATTAGAGGTAACAATATTTATGTAGGTTTCACCCATTATTATTTTAAGAAAAATGTATCAAGAAGTACCCAATACAAAATGTTGGAATATTATTAATTACCAAGCTCGTTAACAAATCAAGTTGAAATATTTTTTATATGTATTTAATTTGGAGATCAGGTACAAAAACACCTACAGATGAGGATTGAAGCCCAAGGCAAATACATGCATACCATTCTAGAGAAAGCTTGCCAAACACTTGGGAATGAAAACCAAGGAACTTGCCAAAGCTACAAGGGCACTCCCAATCAATTAGGGTTAATGGCAGAGATGAAGGACCTAAATTCTCCAATCAATTTCCCTTCCCTCCAGGATTTGAACTTATACAACAGCAGCACTGGATCAGACCACCTTGAGATTCATCAAAACATTGATAGATTCCCCATTGAAACCACTGCCCTCCAAGCCAACAACTTAGCTTTGGGGAGAAAGAGGCCAAATCCCAACAACACACATAATGTGTACAACAGCAAGAGTCCATTAACAATCTGGTCTGATGATCATAACCAGCTCCAGCTACAATTAGATCACTTCAATGGTGCAACAGCTGATCATCCTTTCCCTAGTAACGACGAGATGAAGCTGCAAAGTTCATTAGTACTAGATCACTATCATGGAGTGGGAGATCATAGTAAGAAGTTTGAAGCCTCTGCAAAGCTTGAAAGGCCATCTCCAAGAAGGGCTCCATTGGAGAGAACAAACTCCATGAGCGAAGCCAGTGCTTTACCATCAGCCAATTTGTCTTATACTTGATCAACACAAATCAAATTTCATACTCGTGAACCAATTATCTTTTTTTTTTGAAAAGAACTAATTATCTTTTGGGAATTTGGACTTGTATGAAGTTGAAAGCTTACATATTGATGACATACCTATTACCTTCCTACTAAATTTAGCTCATGATCAATCAACTACCATAATTTACAAGAAGTAGTTGCCCACAATTGGAAGTCGCTTTTTATCATTGGTATAACAAGATCATCATCTTAAGATCAAGAATATTGTGCTTATCAAGTATATTATAATAGCATGTTACAATATGGTATAGTAATCTTGGACTGGCTTTATATATAAATGAAAGTTATTTGCACCCGACATAAGGTATTTCATCTTTTATTCCACATACAAGTTCCAGTTCAAGCTTCTATCCTTGAACAAGGCTTGTGTCATCTTTAATATCATGACCAGCCAACTATGAAGAAAATAAAGTATGTGCATGTGGTCCAGAATAGGGGCTTTCATGGAGGGAAGAGAAATGTAATGGTACATGTGAGAGAGATGAAAAGGGGAAGGAATACTACGCACTTCCTTGCATATACAGTGATCGATGAAGCTTCTAACTTTCAGTACTGTCTGCCACGAAAAAATTCCATTCAAGTACGATTAAGGGTCCGTTTTAGTTGGCATAAAGTTGTGTAAATGAAAAAAATTTCATATACAATAAAAATACAATGAGAAGAAATGATATAAAAATTTTAAAAAATGCTCATACATGTTTGAATGATGGGAAAGGAAGATAAAAATAAAATATTTCTTTTACATGTACATGTACCTCATAAAATTTCTTCTAATTTTTTTTATTTTTCATAAAAAATACTACTTTGTAAAATTTTGATATAAATTTATTTTAACTACATTTTAAGGCATCCAAACATAAAAAAGTTGGCAATTTCCAAATTTTATATTATTTTATAAAATTTTAAGACAACCAAACAGACCATAAGAAGATGTCTTCTTTAGTAAAATTCAATCTTTCCTTGAAAAAACTTTGTGTATTATAATTAGTCAAACATGACCATGAAAATTTTATACTTAATCTCTCTACTTTATAAAATCATGATAACTTAAAGAACGCTTCATCTATAGAAAAATGAGATACTTTTTTTGGAGTGTCTCTATCTCTTTCATAGCACACGCATATAATACATTCAAATGATAACTTAATACGAACTTTCAATCAACTTCTAGTTCTTTCATTACGGTGGAAATAGAACCTCGAAATTCCTAAGAACACTCACATTGCATTTTTTTATCCCAAGATCCTGCATTTCATTAATTATTTAATTTCCAAATGCCATATTCCATTCGCAGTTAATCAGACCAATCGGGATTTACATATGGTAAGTATTTACATTTTGACAAACATAACCTTGGGAAAAAAGCTTCTACAATTTATTTTTTCAGAGCAAAAAAAATGCTTCTATATTACGCTGGTACCTTTGGTCATAGATTAGCACAATCATATGAACATAATGTGTGAAACGTTAGTGGTTATTGGTTGGTAATAAAACTATCAATTTAATTTACACAATTAAAGTGATTTACATTGTTAAGGTAGGTTGACAACATAAATAATATTTTACTATTAGTAAACTTAACTTGAACATTTATTGTAAATCTCTTTTGTTTTTTATTTTTATTTTTTAAGCTTGTAAGTTTGTGAATTAGATTGGCGAGGGTATGAAGTGTATAATTCGATTAACAGGCTTACACTATATTTTGGGTCAATATGAATCGTATAAAATTTTGTAAAAATATAATATAAAATATAATCTTCCTAACATGTTAATATATGCATTTACAAATCAGATTCACGGATAGATTCACCTTCCACTAATCGTAGACAAGCTGGTTGACTTTTCCAACAAAAATTTAAGCGAGAACGATTGGGCCAGGCCCATTGATTTTCTTTGAAAAGGCCCATCATGATTAGCCCATCTTCATAGGAGGCCCAACTCATCATCATCTTCTTCTTCACCCCCTCTCTCCCTTAATCTATATCCATGGATAATCTGTGGCACCTCCCCTCCCCTCCCCCTTAGCGCCAAAAAGACTCCACCTTTGAACTCCATTTTCAGTCCCAAAGCTCTATTTTCCCTCTCGAATGGCCGCTGCAATCTTGTATCATCATCATGCAAGCTTTTTTCTACTGTTCAGTCACCAGGTATCTCTCCAAAGCTCCCACGTTTGTCTGTCTCTTGCTCTGCTTGCGCATATCATGATATTGTTGTTGTTGCGGAAACAGCTCGAATGGCCTGCAAAAGGCTGCCACGGGGCGTTGAAGAGGACGGTGGTGAGAAGGAAGAGTAATGGCGTTGGACTCATCAAAGCTGCGTCCGTTGAGACGCCGCCTATCAGACTTTTTGAGCCTCTCCAGACCGAAGCTCCTTCCTCTGAGGTGCCCATCACTATTTTTTTCCTTTTGTTGTTGCAAGTTTTATTGCCATTCATTTGCAGCTTGGAAAGTTGATTTGTGTTGGGGGTGTATGGAAGATGGAGCCGGCTGATCCGGATTTCTACAAGATTGGATTTGCTCAAAGCTTTGGGCGTATGGTGTTGCATTCATAGAAGGGCCTAGTGGGTTTGGAGTGTATGCTTCTAAAGACGTTGAGCCGCTCCGGACTGCCAGAGTGAGTTTGTTCTTCTGTTGTAGTTGGGTTTTGGAACCTGGTTATTGTTGGAATGATCCTGTTCTTCTGATAATTACAACGCTCCATGCCAGCATGTTGTATGTATTTTTGTGACAGATTTTAATTACATATTTGAGTACTCATTTTGTCGTTGTAGCTCAGGAAATGTGATCCGGTGTTTGCTCGCCGATTGATTGATTCTTGTTCTTGTGCAAGAAGAGATAGATGGTCGGGGAAGGTCTAAAAGAACGTGGATGGACGCAATAAAAATTGGAAATAGATATCTCTGGGATGAATAGCCTAGATCAGGTGGATGAGAAAGAGAACAGAAGAAATCCTAGAGTAGTTAAAAAAATGTGAAAGAAAGGTCCCTGGAGACTGTATTTTCCGGAATCATCAATCATTTCATCACTTCAACTTGGTAATATGCCTCAGTAGTCAAGTCACCTGAAAAAGGTGGAATTTGTGCGGTATGCTGTTCTCTTTACAACTAAAAATACAATTCCAACGACTCTACCTGGTTCTCACGCTGTGAATGCTCTGGAATTCAATTGTGACTTGACACCTTTATCTGGGATTAAGTGGGTGCAATATAACGATATTTACCTGGTGCTCTCGTTGTAGATTACAGTTTTAGAATTTTGCTTCTATGTTCAATGGTGAGTCTACCACCAGTCTAAAGCATATCTTCGGGGATGGCATGGAGCGTTGGAAGAGACGATGGAGGTGGTCGGAGAGACGGGCGTTGCCCTTAATTCTAACTTTTGACACTTCAATAGCGGCGAAATCCTCTCCTCTCCATCTACGCCCTTCTTCTTCCTTCTCCCTCCAACTCCATCCCCCCCAACCCCGCCATATTTCTTTCTCAAGTCATTAAGATATTAATATTCAAATTTTTATATAAATTTATATTTTGAAGGGTTTAGACTAGCACATAATGTATCTCAAGAATGCGATGTTTTTAAAATCGTATTAAAGTAGATGAATTTAATTAGCTTGTTTTTTTTAAATTATAACTAATTAATTTAAATCTATTTCATTTTTTAATTTCAAAACTAAATAAATCAATTTTTTTCAAGTATTAGAAAAAAGAAAAAGAAGGAATGAGTTTATTATATTGTCATCATAGACTTTCAACAATCTTTGGTATCATATGGTGGTTTTACACTAATTTTAAAGTAGATTTGTATTTTGAATTGTTTTTCAAATAACATATAATTATTTAAAATTGTTTCAAATCTAAATTTTGATTGCAAATTTAATTGAATTTTTTCCTATAATATAAAATAAGTCCAAATTATAAATAGCTATAATTGATGAAGACTGTATTTATGAATAAAAAATAAGCTGTGAAATTGATAATTTAAAGGAATTAGCATATAAGAGATAAACATGTAAAATCAATAAACATAAAAATAAAGATATGATTGTGTGTATATTTGTGTATTTAAGAGTTTCTTATATCTCAATCATGGACTATTCTGTGGAAAATAATGTATCTAAATAGTTTCAAATTAGATAATAATTTTAATTGATTTAAAAATTTATAGCTAATTACTTTATTTTATTTTATTCTTTAATTTGAATTGCAAATTTCAATTGAATTTGTTCAAATATTATAAAAAATTTCATTCTAATACCAAATTGTTTTTTTTAAAATGGGGTTTATTACAATGCTATATATATTTTATTTTTTAATATCTTTTTAAAAAAATTGTCAGATGTAGCCTGGTTGTTGCATAGGTCTAAACTTGTGAGTGTGTGTACATATATTCTCATCATATTATATTGTGAAAAATATTAAATAATACATCTAGGAACTCACTCATGGAAAAAGCAATGTACATAATTAAATTAATTTATTAGTGATAAATTTTCACTGGGTGTTAACCAGAGTTTCAAAAATTGGCCGATTTAAATCGGATCGGAAAAATTTCGCTTCAAAAAACTATGTAAATTGGTCATGATAAATTACGTGAATCAGCCAATTTGAGACAATCAGTGAATTGGGTAATTTGAGCCGATTTGGGAGGGTGGCGGTGGACGGGGAGGAGGGAAGACTGGGCGATGATGGGGGTAGGCGACAACGTAGGGGGGGGGGTGTGCCATCGGTAGCAACATGGTAGCTGGAGGTGGCAGTCAACGGGGGTGAAGGAGGGGTGGCACATTAGTGATCGAAGAGAGAGAATCGGAGGGAAAGAAATTGTCGGTGACATTCTTATAATTAAAAGTTTACCTAATTCTGATCCGAGTAAAAAATAATAATTAAATTTAAATATTTCAAAAAAAAATCTATGAAAATTTGAAAAAATATTATAAAATATAATACAGACAATAATATTAAAATAATATATTCTATTACTAACAACGCATCAATTTTGACCGATTCAAGTAAACCGATTCTTATCCAATTCAATGATTCTTTTCCAATCCGATTCAACGCTTGATTCTAATTTTTACAACTATGGTACTAACTGCTTGATCAAGCTCAAGTTTGCTCGATGTTTGTTTGAGTTAAAACTTGATTTGTATCAAACAAATACGAAAAATTATAATAATAATAATAATAATAATAATAATAGGGACGAAAAAAATTATTAGGTGGAGGGAAAGAGATGACGTTTTCACAGAGGTCAACTATTCTAAAATTAAACACTTTTATACGAGGGATTTGGAGAAAAGCTCTCCTCTCCATCCACGCCTCTCTTTTTTTTCTTTTTTTTGTCTCTCCCCTTCCATCTCTCCCTCCCAACCGCTAAAAGCATCAATTAAGTATATTGTACTTTTTAAATTAGAACTTATTGATTTAAATCTATTTCATTTTTTAATTTCATTTATAAATAAATCAATTTTTCAAGTATTAGAAAAAAATGAATGGGTTTCGTATATTGCCATCATGGACTATGAACCATCTTTGTTATGTGGTGGTTTTAAAATAATTTTAAAGCAGATTTGTATTTTGAATTGTTTTTCAAATAAAATACAATTATTTAAAACTATTTCAAATCTAAATTCTGATTGCAAATTTAATTGAATTTTTTCCTATAATATAAAATAAATCCAAATGATAAATAGGCATAATTGATGAAGAGTATATTATGTATAAAAAATAAGCTCTGAAATTGAAAATTAAAAGGCATTAGCATATAAGAGATAAACATGTAAAATCAATAAACATGAAAGTCAAGATATAATTATGAATATATGTATGTATTTAAGAGTTTCTTAAATCTCAATCATGGACTACTTTGCCAAGCGTAATGTTTCTAAAATAGTTTCAAAATAGATACTAATTTTAATTGATTTTTAAAATTTATATCTACTTACTTTATTTTATTTTTAAATTTTCAATGCAAATTTTGATTGAATTTGTTCAAATATTATAAAATTTTTTATTCTAATATCAATTTTTTTAAAATTGATTTTTTTAAAATGTTATATATATATATATAGTTTTTTAAATAATTCTTTTTAAAAAATATTAGACATGATAAGGGAGCTGCATGAGTCTGAGCTTGTACATGCGTGCGTATGTGTATATATATATATAAAAAATACTAAATAATATATCCATGGGAAAAGCAACGTACATAATTAAATTAAATTATTAGTAATAAATAATTTCATCACAAGTAGAGGTATTAACCGCTAGATCAAGTTCCATTTGTACGACGTTGGGTTCAATTTCGTTAAGTTAAAACTCGACCCGAACAGTCAAAATAATAATAATAATAATAATAATAATAATAATAATAATAATAATAATAATAATAATAATAATTAGGGGAAATGAGGAGGTGGAGGAAGAGAGAAGACGTTGTTACGAGGAAGGTTAAATGTTGTAAAATGAGGCACTTAGAGAGGAGGGAATCGGAGAAAAACTCTCCTCTCCGTCCGCGCCCTTTTCTGTTTCTCTTTTTTTCCATCTCTCCCTCCCCACCTCTCCTCTCCTCTCCTCTCCTCTCCTCTCAAAGCATCGTAAATCAAATAACGCTCGCTTTCTCATTTTCCTATATTTGGTTATTGCACCTTTGATCAGAGGGTGGGGGGATTAGGAGGGCAATGGCGTTCGCCCAGGAAGAGCTCCGGCCCTCCCTCTGGCCGGCCCCCGACAGTGAAGTTCGCACGCCGGACCTCCAGCGGCCGGGTGGTCAGCCTCTCCCGGGACGATGAAATCGACTTCTCCGGCGAGTTCGCCGTCGGCAGCGGCAGCGGCGACTTCATCAACTACACCGTCCTCATGCCGCCCACCCCGGACAACCAGCCCATGGCCGGGGATGGCCCCTCCGCCGCGGCCGCAGCCCCTTCGGCCCCCACCACAGGCCTCACCCATGGATCCAAGCCCCCTCCGCCGCTGAAGGGGGCGGGGGCAACGGCGGGGAGCAATAGGCCGATGCAGATGATGCCCACGCAGTCGTCGTTGATGAGGACGCAAACAGGGGACTTCGACCAGAACCGGTGGCTCTACGAATCCACCGGCACATATGGCTACGGCAACGCCTTCTGGACGCAGGGGGCGGCAGGGCAGGTCGGCGCTACTCCCGGCGGCGCATACCATGGCATGGAAACCATGGCCGAGGTCAGCATTTCGGACTTCATGGAACAGCCATGGAGGCCCCTCACCCGCAAGGTCCCAATCGCCGCCGCCATTATCAGCCCTTATAGGTAGGTTGCTCCCTCATGATCCTTTCCCACCTCAAAAAATACCCATTGATTGATGAATTTGAAAAATGGAAATCTGGGTTTTTGGGCAGATTGTTGGTGGTGCTGAGGTTGGTGTTCCTGGGTCTGTTCTTGTCATGGCGGGTACGAAACCCGAACAAGGACGCGGTGTGGCTGTGGGGGATGTCGGTGGTGTGCGAGGTCTGGTTCGCCTTCTCCTGGGTGATGGACCAGCTCCCCAAGCTCAACCCCATCAACCGCGCCGCCGACCTGGCCGCCCTCCGCGACAAGTTCGAGCAGCCCTCCCCTCCAACCCTACCGCCCGCTCCGACCTCCCTGGCATCGACATCTTCGTCTCCACCGCCGATCCCGATAAAGTTGGCGCCGCCATTTGAATTTTGTGTTTTTTACTTTTGAAATTTATATATATATGGGTTAACATTGGTGGGTGGTGTTAACTTTTATGGGCAGGAGCCGCCATTGGTGACGGCGAACACCGTACTATCGATATTGGCGGCGGAGTACCCGGTGGAGAAGTTGAGCTGCTACATCTCCGACGACGGTGGGGCGCTGCTGACGTTCGAGGCGCTGGCTGAGACGGCGATCTTCGCAGAGGTGTGGGTGCCGTTCTGCCGGAAGCACGCGATCGAGCCGCGGAGCCCGGATAGCTACTTCGCGGCGAAAGGGGACCCAACGAAGAACAAGAAGAGCCCCGACTTCATCAAGGACCGCCGGTGGATCAAGCGCGAGTACGACGAGTTCAAGGTCCGGATCAACGCCCTCCCCGGCACCCTCCGCCGCCGTTCCAAGTCTAACAACGCCCGCGAGCTCAAGGCCGCCCGCGACTCGGCCGCCGGGGTCGGCGCCGCCTCCTCCGCCGACGAACTCCGCATCCCCAGCGCCACCTGGATGGCAGACGGCACCCACTGGCCGGGGACGTGGCTCGACCCCGCGCCGGACCACCGCCGCGGCGACCACGCCGGGATCATTCAGGTCATGGTCAAGGTGCCCACGTCCGAGCCGGTTTACGGCGGGCCCAACGAGTCCACCCTCGATTTCACCGGGGTGGACATCCGATTGCCGATGTTCGCGTACGTGTCCAGGGAGAAGCGCCCGGGCTATGACCATAACAAGAAGGCCGGGGCTATGAACGCCCTGGTGCGGGCTTCTGCTATTTTGTCCAACGGGCCGTTCATTTTAAACTTGGACTGCGACCACTACATCTACAACTCCCTAGCCATGAAGGAGGGGATGTGCTATTTAATGGACAGGGGCGGCGACCGGATCTGCTATGTCCAGTTCCCGCAGCGGTTCGAAGGGATTGACCCGTCCGACCGCTATGCAAACCACAACACCGTCTTCTTCGATGGCAATATGCGGGCTCTTGACGGTCTCCAAGGCCCTGTCTATGTCGGCACCGGCTGCCTTTTCCGACGCTTTGCCCTCTACGGCTTCCACCCTCCCCGTGCCCGAGAGTACTCTGGCTTTTTCGGTCGTCATAAGACCAATGCACCTAGAATTCCCGACACCGCGTCCGACGAGGAGACACGGCCGTTGACCGGCGGGCATCCGGATCTAAACCTACCCCACAAGTTCGGGTCCTCGACGGCCTTCACGGACAGCATCCCGGTGGCGGAGTTCCAAGGGCGTCCGCTTGCGGACCACCACAGCGTAAAGAACGGGCGACCACCGGGGGCGCTGCTCATTCCGAGGGGTCCGCTGGACGCGCCGACGGTAGCCGAGGCCGTGTCCGTGATCTCCTGCTGGTACGAAGACAAGACGGAGTGGGGCGACCGGATTGGGTGGATATACGGGTCGGTCACGGAAGACGTGGTCACGGGCTACCGGATGCACAATCGAGGTTGGAGGTCCGTCTACTGCATCACCAAGCGTGACGCCTTCCGAGGCACCGCTCCCATCAACCTCACCGACCGTCTCCACCAAGTGCTCCGGTGGGCGACCGGCTCCGTCGAGATCTTCTTCTCTCGCAACAACGCCCTCTTCGGCTCCCGCCGGCTCAAATTCCTTCAAAGAATCGCCTACATGAACGTGGGCATCTACCCCTTCACGTCCTTCTTCTTGGTCACTTACTGCTTCCTACCCGCCCTCTCCCTCTTCTCCGGCCAGTTCATCGTGCAGACCCTCAGCGCCACCTTCCTCGCTTACTTGCTTCTAATGAGCGTGTGCTTGACGTTGATTTCATTGTTGGAGGTGAAGTGGTCGGGGATTGCGCTGGAGGAGTGGTGGCGGAACGAGCAGTTCTGGGTGATCGGCGGGACCAGCGCTCACTTGGTCGCGGTGCTGCAAGGCCTGCTCAAGGCGATAGCTGGGATTGAAATCTCGTTCACACTGACAAGCAAGGCCGGGGGAGGGGATGAGGAGGAGGATGTGTACGCCGACCTGTATCTGATCAAGTGGAGCGGGCTCATGATCCCGCCTTTGACGATCATCGTGGTGAACATGGTGGCGCTGGTCATCGGCGTAGCCCGGACCGTGTATAGTGTAATACCGCAGTGGAGCAAGCTCATCGGCGGCGGCTTCTTTAGCTTCTGGGTGCTGGCGCATATGTACCCTTTTTGCAAGGGGTTGATGGGTCGCCGAGGCCGGGCGCCCACCATCATCTGGGTCTGGACTGGCCTCCTCTCCATCACCATCTCCCTACTCTGGGTGGCTCTCAATCCCTCCGACCAGTTGAATGCGGCCGGCGAGATTAGCCTATGATGGTCCACGGATCAGGTGATCTTGACGTGGTATATATGTATGCCTTTAAGATTAATCAGAGGGGGATATTGTAAATAATTACAAAGCTTTTTGATAATCTGATTGATTTTTGCATGCTAATTCATTTTTTATTTGTAATTCTTATGCAATATATAGTAGCTGATTCTTTAGTTAGTTATTTTGAATGTGCAACAAGCTATAACTAATTTGAGTTAATTCCGATGATCAACTCATATAAATAATAACTGGGATTAACTTGTTCATGTACGTGCGTGATTAGCTTTAATTTGAAATACATGCACGGCCTCTTTTGGGAGAGTGGCCCACAGACAGCCCCCACCCTACCCCTCACCTGCAACCCACCCGCTAGCCCCCAGCCTGCCCACCGGCGACCAACACCCCGCCCTCACGACCCCTCCCCCCTTTTGGTAGGACCACCACGACCCCCTCCGCCACGGCCCCCCACCCGTCGCCCCTTGTGACGACCACGACCACCCCCTCCACTCGCCGCAGCCCACCCGCCCGCCCCAAAGCACGACCACCATTACCCCCCTCTGCCGTGGACCTCCTACCGGCCACCCCCTGCAACAACCACGACCACCCCCTGGGCCGCAGTCCCCCGCCTGCCACAAGCCATCGCAGCCCCCCCCCCCCGCCGGCCGCCCCTCGTGATGACCACAACCATGACCGCAACCACCCCTTGGGCCGCGGCCCCCGCCCGCCCCTCTATTGCACGCCGACCCTTGCCCACCACCCCTCTGTCGTGCGACCTCCTACCGGCCACCTCCCTGGCGCCGCAGCCCACCCGCCTGCCACAAGCCATCGCAGCCCTCACCACCCCCCCCCCCGCCGGCCGCCCCTAGTGATGACCACAACCATGACCGCAACCACCCCTTGGGCCGCGGCCCCCCGCCCGCCCCTCTGTTGCGGCCCCCCTTGCCCGCCACCTCTTGCGACGACCATGACCACCTCCCTGCGTCGCGGCTCCCCTACCTGCCCCCAGCCACCACCACCACTACAAAACCCGCGCCGCGGCTCCTGCCTGCCCCCAGTCACCACCACCACTATAAAACCCATGACTCGAGTCAGGGTTTTATAGTCGTTAGCCGGTCGGTTTGACCATGATTCGAGTCGGTTCAGCTTTCAAAACATGTGTGCGGGGTCGAGGCCGACTGTGTGCACGTGCTATGAGGGTTCATGTATACCCAAGTATCGATGATAGCGTCAGATATGCATCAGCAGACTGAATTATCAGTAGATATAAGAGTATACAGTTGATGATTTTATTTTTTTCATGTTGTGACCGTAGAATTAATTTAGGCCGAATAATTCATTAGGACGCGTTAGATGGTATTCGGGTGGGTCATTATTTATACGACATGTCATTTAGATGTTGTGTTGTTTTATTTGATTTTATGGGATTTTTCCCAATTTTTTTGGGATTTATTTCAAGTTAGTTATTATTCTTGACTCGAGCTGGTGTCGAGTCAAGTTCTATTTACAAGTTTGCCACTCGTATATTTCTCATCTCCCTCCCCCAAACCCCGACGTCTTCACCGCCGCCGCCCTTGAGGTTGTTGCCACCGCCCTCGACACCACCTCACCGCCAATTGACGTCACCTAGCCTGGCCGTGCGGTCGCCTTGCCGCCTCGACCGCACCCGGCCACCGTCCAACCGTCGCGATGCCGAAAATCTCCACAATTTCACGGCCATTCCCGACGTGATTCCGCCGTCGTCTGCGCTGGACCACCGCCGTCGTGACGTCGAAGCTCTCTCCTCGACTTCCCCTACCTTTCCCCCTTATCTAGTGCCGCTGTCGAGGCCAGCCGTGGGTCTGATCGGAGCGACCGACTGCCCGGACCGAACTCGACGCCGCCGTCGATGGCCATCGCCGCCGCGGCTGCCCTTGTCGTCACCACCATTGGGTCAAGCTCGCCGAGATAGTGCTAACCCTTACCTCCGATTGCTCCACCGGAGTAGTCGCCGGAAAACCGCCGGCTCGACTTCACGACCGCCTTCGTCTGTCGGCACTGATTTCAGCGCCGATCGCGAGGTGGTTTTTCCTTCTTTTTTTAGTATTATTATGTGCATATTGTGGCCATGGTAGCATATTGGAATTAATTTTATTAACTTCATGATTTTAGTTTAATTAATCGTAATTATGATAAACATGTTATGATTAGCATATATTGTGTTGTGTGATGTAAATGCTCACTAATAAAATTGTTAGTAAACCACTGAATAGTTAATTAAATGTGTGTTAGCTAGTTAATTTATGAATTTGCATGATTTAGGTTTTGCATGCTAGTATTAAGTTAAACGGATTAAATTGATTAAACCATTGTCACCTAATTAGAATAGGTATGTTTTGAAATTGGAATTGAAAGTGTTAGGTAATAAGTAACGTATGAAATCATAAAATTATTAACTTGCTTGACAATTAGAGATTTAGTGTGATTGTTGAGATGATTGTCATGTTTGATTAGATTCATGTATGAATGTGGATATATTAGTTATATAGGCGTGCATCATATATGTATGGGTATTAGTAAATAGTTATGTTCATGTAGGTTCGTTGCATGAGCTCGCCGTCTAGGCACGAGACTGCGCTTGGAGCTTCTGACAGGTCCGTTAGGACACGCTTTTCAGGTTTTATCGCTCTACTCTATCGGTGATTTGATTTATTGATCGTAGGACATGTCAGGTGGATGATTTATCGGACCCCACCTAACACGGGTCATCTGGTCGATTGTTTTCGGAATTAATAACCCTCGAGGATGAGATCCCTCGAGCTTGTTTTCGAAAATAAGATCCACCTCAAGTTGCCTTCGGGCCTATTATAATAAATCCCGACCCAACCCTATAAATAGTATTATCGAGTTTTCAGTGAGACAAGAGAAGATGAATCGACTTGCACGTACCATGAGCGGATGTCGTGCCAGTCAAAGCGGGCTCTGGATTAGTGAGCGGCCTGTTCCATTCCTGAGGGATCTTGACAACTCTGCGTTTGAGCTCCTCATATCCGGAGAACATAGAGGTTTACGGGTACTGTTAAGTACAGCACATGTCTAGACTCATGGTTCAAAGGGTACTAAAGGAACATGCCTGAGAGTACCCGGCTTACGTGCTCAAGGCCAGGAGTACTATGGAGGTTCGGAGAGGGCTTAGAATAAAGTTTTACTTGAAGTACTGAAAAAGAAGTGCCGAGAGTGGCACAGTACCAGATAGATCAGGATGCTGTTGAGTCAGCTGTTCAATGGCTCCTTTGTAGTTGCCCTTATGAGAGTTCTTGACGAAGATATATGATTGTTTGCTTTCCATGAGAGTTTAGCTCTCATGTTCCAGTTTGATATTAGTTATTTCCGGACCAATGACACCCGTTGCTGACGTTTTTCTACTACATGTAGGTGAGGATGATGAATGGTGTATGTCGGCCTTGACGAAGGATTAGCGCTTATATTGCACACACATACCTGGCGCCGCACCGACTTTTGCGTAAGATGTGATGTGATTGTATGATGATTGCAGTTGGATATGGTTGTGTATATATATACATATATTTGTGAGGCTCGTATGCCTTATTTTGGAAATGTTTTGAGAAAAACTTTAATGATGTGCGATGCTGAAATGAAAAAGAAACCAAATGAGCTGAGTATGGATTGTAGGTGAGCTAGACCTAATTACAAGATGTGTTGTTTCTTAAATCCTATTGTGGTGTGCATTATGGTTTTATATATATACCCTATAATGTGCCGTATTTTTAACAAGTCATCCCCTTATTGCACTTTTAGGGGAGACGCTATGACCGTCTTATTCCAAGATTTTTAGGAATTTTGTTGCTATTTTAAGTATTTTTGTGTGTGGCTATCATCATGACATTCATGTAGTATCCTGCTAGGGTTTTACATCTTATTCATACATTGTTTGCGCATTAGTGGCGTGTTCTATCTTGAGACGTCGAGAGGGTTATGTCATAGCCGTTTAGGAATTTGGGTCAGTCAAATTAATCTGGTTTACTCTCAACCCAGATTAGGGTGTTACAACCACCACCCCGCCACCGCCTATCGTCATAGCCCAGCCCACGGCCCGCCCCGCCCTAGCTATCGCCCCATGCCACCACCACCCCGCCATCGCTTGCGGCCGTAGTTGGAAGGGACGGAGGGAGGGAGAGAGGGTATATTGGCGGTTCGGTCGTAGGCAGGGGAAGGGGAAGTGTGGGCTGCTGGATCAAAATCCAGCGGCCCACATTCATTGCTGCTGTATGTACTGCCAAAAATTGGCAGCTCATTACAGCAATTTATTATTATTATTATTATTATTATATATTATTATATATATATATATATATATATATATATATTAGGAAAGTTACTCTGTACCGGGCACAGCAAAAATCTTTTGCGCCCCTAGCATCAGGGCCGTCCGATTATAAGGACGGCCCATATCTAAAGAATTTTGATCCAGGCTGTCCGATTTTAAGGACGGCCGAGATCACATTTTAAAGGAAGCAGTTATGGGCCATCCTTATAATTGGACGGCCCAGACGCGCGGGATGTAGTAAATTTTTCTGTACCAGACGCGGAATAACTAATATATATATATATATAGACGTCCTACAGTGCGCTGCATGAAAATGCAGCGCACTGCATCGCAACAAATCTGGGCCGTTGGATGAAAATCCAACGGCCCGGATATTATTTATTTTTACCCTCTCCTCCTCTCCACTGTTCACGCCGCCCCGTCGGCGCCGCCCCCGCCCCCAGCCCCGTCCCGCCTCCGCCCGCAGCCCTCCTCCCCACCTGCCCTGGTTCCCCCGCCCCGTCGGCCGCCGCGCCCCCGCCCGCAGCCTTCCCCCGACCTGGCTTGTTTCCCCGCTCCCTCCGCCGCCGCCTTCCGCCGCCTCGCCCCGGCCCGACCCCTGCCCGCAGCCCTCCCCCCCACCTGCCCCGTGTTCTCCCACCCCTGCCCGGTTCCCCGCCCCCCGCCGCCTGTTTCGCCCCACCCCTGCCGCGGCCCCGCTCGCCCCTGCCCTGTTTCCGCCACCCTCCCCGGCCACCCGTTTCGCCCCCACCCCCGCCGCCGCCCCGCCCGTCGACCGAGCTCCTCCCCGCCGTCTGCTGCCCTGGCCACCTCCACGCCGGCGTCACTGCATCACCGCCGGCGGTGGCGCGACGGGGAACGGAGGAGCGATGGCAATTTCGTAATAAAAATTTGACTCGTTCCCGACTCGAGTCAAATTTACGAAATAAATTTTAAAAATAAAATATAATAAAATAAAAAATTGACTCGCTCCTTACTCGAGTCAATTTTATAAAATAAAATTTTAAAATAAAATAACATAAAATAAAAATTTGAACCGCTCCCCGCCGACGCCGCCGCTTGCCGATCGCCTCCCTGTCGCCACCCACACCCTGCCCCTCGTCCCCCCACACCCGCTGCCCCCATGCCCTCCACCGGCCCAGGCCCCCTGCCTCGCCTTCTGCCGCCCCCTAACCCCCTCTCCGCCGGTTACGAAATAAATTAAAAAATAAAAATTTTTTATAATAAAAACTTAACTCGATCTCGCACGGGATCGAGTCAATATTATGAAATAAATTTAAAAATAAAATAAAATAATTTTGTAATAAAACTTGACTCGATCCTGCACGAGATCGAGTCAATATTACGAAATAAATTTTAAAAAATAAAATAATTTTGTAATAAAAATTTTATTGGTCCCACATGAGACCGGCACCATGTATTTCCCAGCAGGCCCATCCAGCCCTGAGGCGGTGACAAAAAACAATTAAATAAAATAATTTCTTAATAAAAACTTTATTCGATCCCGACTCGAGTTAAAATAATTTATTATGGAATTATTTTATTTTTTAAAAAATTATTTTGTAATAAAAATTTATTCGGTAATAAATTTATTTTGTAATAAAAACTTGACTCGATCCCGCACATGATCGAGTCAGCTTTTTATTACAAAATTATTTTATATTTTTTAAAATTTATTTCATATTATTGACTCGATCCCGACTCAAGTCAAGTTTTTACTACAAAATTATTTTTTTAAAAATTTATTCCATACTACTAATTTAACTCCAGTTGAGATCGAGTCAAATTTTTTTTATGAAATTATTTTATTTTTTTAAAATTTATTTCATAATATTAACTTGACTCGAGTTAGGATCGAGTCAATTTTTTTAACGAAATTATTTTATTTTTTTAAAATTTATTTCGTAATAAAAAATTGACTTGATCCCGACTAGAGTTAAGTTTTTATTATGAAATTATTTTATTTTTTAAAAATTTATTTTATAATATTAACTTGACTCGAGTCGAGATCGAGTCAAGTTTTTTTATGAAATTATTTTATTTTATTTTTAAATTTATTTCATAATATTAACTTGACTCAAGTCGGGATCGAGTCAATTTTTTTTAACGAAATTATTTTATTCTTTTTAAAATTTATTTCCTAATAAAAACTTTGACTCGAGTCGGGAGCGAGTCAAATTTTTATTACAAAACTACCCTCCCCTGTTTCTTTCCCCACCCATTGTTCTGCCGCGCCGCTCCACCGCCGGCGACCTCGCCGCCGGTCGCTAGCAGGGGCGGGAGGGGGGCGTGGCTGCGGGCGGGGTCGGTAGGGGACTGCGGCTTCGGGCAGGGGCGGGCCGCGGTGCCGGGCGGGGGCAGGGGGACCGCGGCTTTGGACAGGGGCAGGGGCGGGCCGCGGCACCGGGCAGGGGCAGGCGGGGCCGCGCCTCGCCCGGGCAGGGGGGGCCACGCTCGCCCGGGGCACGGGGGGCCGCCGCTCGCCCAGGCAGGGGGGGTCGCGGCTCGCCCGGGTGGGGGTGAGGGGAAACGCGGCTGGGCCAGCGGGCGGCCCGGGGTGGTGGGGGATGGGGCGCCGCGGCTTCGGGCGGGGCCGGGGCGGGGGCAGGGCCGGAGGGGCGAGGGCGGGGCGGCGGCGGCGGAATCCGACGGGCTGAAAGGCAGCCTCAGGAGGAAAACGGGGGAGGGGAAAAAATTGAAAAAACATGTTTGGGCCGTTGGATGATAATCCAACGGCCCAAAATAAAACGCTGCCAATGCGCTGCATTTTAATGCGGCGCATGGTAAGCATATTATATATATATATATATATATAAAGCCTGAACAACGCGCTCTCTTAGCTAGACATGCCGACATCCCCAATAACGACATAAACGCCACAAATCCCAATTAACTGTATATCCTAGTAGGTTTACGAAGATCTCACTTCTAATGGTTGTGTCTCCATCCCCTCACTAGACTTCTGGAATAAAGGAAGGTCTTAAATAGCCGAAAGAAAATGCTATTGGAGGATTGTCGATGGTAACTAGATCAAATTGGGTCTTGACCACGGTTCCGGGTTCTTCTGATTATATTCCTACAGTCAATCCAAGATTTCAGCATTTGCAACATGTCTGTTTCCAGTCTCTTAAACAGACGTAATTTCAGATGGAACAAGAACAAGATCACTCAGATTTTTCATCCTGAGGATGTTGCTCACATTCTTGCCCTACCCCCTCCGTCTATTGGTCAAACTGACTCGTTAATTTGGACTAAATCTTCCAATGGATGCTTCTCAGTAAAAAGCTGGTAGGATTTTCCTCACCAAGGTCGACGATGACCTCTTTCCCCTTAGTTCCTTGCTTGTTCCCCTGTTTGGCTGGTGCCATGGAGGAGACGATTGGCCTGGAATCTGAAGGGAGTTGGAGAAATGGTTGAGATGATGGAGGATGGGACAGTGGTTAAACCCTGCTCCCAGGAAGATCTCCCTAGAAAATAGGAAGAAGAACAAAGAACAAAGATAAGAAGAAAACAAAGATTTAATTCATCAAAAGTCATGTCCTTTACAATCAGTCTCTCCCCCTTATATAGCCACACTTCCTAGTTTTCCCCCATTACAATTTATTCTCATTATTCACCTCGAATTCATCCTTACAATTTATTCTCATTATTCACCTCGAATTCATGGATCTCGCAATGCCCCGTAACGCCCTTTCGTTCTACTCACTTTATTCATACCAAAAGCATGGCGAACTCCCTTATCCAGTCTGCTCCCCTGATCATGATAAAAAGACATTGGCTACATGGTCGAAGCTGAGACTCCCGTATAGGTTGTTATTCCTTGGATGGAAAATAGTAAAAGATATTTTACCTACTAGAAAGACTCTTAGAAGGAGAATTATTATTGATTTTACTTCTTGCCCATTATGCTCATAGTTTGAGGAAACTATTACCCACATTTTAAAAGACTGTCAGCTTGCCAGAGCTTTATGGTTGGAAATCTTAAATTTAAGGGCTGACAAAATTAAGTAGGATTTCTCCTTTGATATCATAAGATATCTTATCAGCATGACGCAAAATGATGGACGCCACGGACAATATCATGTTTGATTTTATTTGGAGCTATAGAAACAAGCTTGTTTCCCAGAATGTTACATCAGATACTTGATTCAATCTATTCACATATCTTTCCAGGTATACAGTAAAAGCCTCAATTTGCTAAATAAAATTTTGAGGAGCATTCAACAGTCAGTATCTCATTTTCAGAATTTTTAAAAAAATACCCGAATAACAAGATCATCACTATTGATGGTAGCTTTTATGAAGATCAATATAAAATCACTTCGAGTGCTGTGTTATGGAGAGATTCTATCGTGCCATCATTTGGTATTGCAGGTTCTAACTTTGGGTCCAATGCTGAAGAGGCTGAACTTGAGGTATTTCAAGCAGTAATCTTATATCTCAAACATATCATCCTCAACTCCTTTCCTTATTTTAAGGGATTGCTTGAATGTTGTGAAGGCTGCATCAACCATCAACTCTATAACAATCTGACCAGGAAATTTAATTTTGTTTTGTAAGATTATGCACATCATACGTAAGCTTAATATGTCATTGCATTGGATAAACAGGAAGCAAAACTCCTTTGCTCATTCTCTTGCTTCTTTAGCAAAGCATAGGAATGAGTCTTCTGTATCCTTTCATTTTGCTTCTTAATGAAAATTATATTTTAAAAAAGGGTTATGATATTCTATATATGTATAATTGTATATATAATATGTATAGTCAATAAAATGAATTTAGTGGACGATATGCACTGCAATAACTAAATGATTTTCACTAGATAACTAAATAAATTGTTTATCAGAGATGAACCTGTTGGGAAGTAAACCTGATTTTCGTATTTCACATAAGCACGAGGTGGCTAGATTATTTTTGGTAAGTGAAAAGACAATAAAATTAAAATATCAAGAGTTAATATTGAATTTAAATGCGTTTAGGAGGAATAATTTAGATGAATTTATTAATGTAAAAGAGTATAAAAGAGGTTTTAAAGTCTATATATATAGGGTTTTGGGTTTTAACGTTGAATTCAAACTTGATTCTAAGTTGGGCTCCCTAGTTAGTGGAGTTCATGGTAGGTTTTACATGCTTTATATACATTTCAAACAAGCCATATGATTGCACTATATATGTTGTCCTTATAAAAATTTATTTATTTTGATGTTATCTTTATATCACCCTAGCAAAACCTCGCCATAAGTGGACAATTGGATTGTGGTCACTTAATAATTATATTTATCATAGTTAATTATATATCCAAATGAGTGTACGATATTCTATGTAATATGTATAATTGTATGCATAATATATATAATATATGTATAGTCAATGAAATGAACAAGTGGAGCTTGAAAAAAAACTCAATAATTTTTATATAGATAACTGTATAGACTTGACTTGCGTTGTTATAATTAGTTCATTTTTTATCGAGCCAAAAAATGGATATGTTTGATGATCTATATTTTCTAGATACCATGAATGTGACACATGTTTTCAAAGGTGGCACAGTATCGTCGTTGTGAAATAAAGTTCTTTTCCTATACATTATTGGTGGCCTGAGGAGATTTAGTATTGTAAGTCAGTCGATAATCTTTTTCACCAAGGAAATAGAATCCATTGGTTTGATCCTTGTTAACACGCTAAAAGAAAGTGACACCTTAATGTTGATTAAGATGTTCATAATTAAATAATTCATATGGGTAAACATGAACGGATTCTTTAATATATATAGGTTGCCCTCGAAATGATACACTTCAAGTACTGAAATTTTTTACAATGATATTGTTATATAATTAATTAATTGATAACATCTAGCTTGCTATATATATAACAAGAAGAAAATGACTCTTAATTAAAACAAATAAGAAACAGCATGTCGATCATGAAAGGTTGTTTATACGTATAATATTAACTATTGTGCAAGCTCACTTCTAATGGAGTCATGAAAAGGGACGTTATCGCTACATACACAGCTTGTGCATGAAGCTCTCTTGCATTAATATGTCCAAACATCTAAAATAAACTCGCATATTAGACAAACATACAATACGTTCAATCAGTTACTAAACATAGATATACGAGTTAACCAATGAAATAATTGTTATTATAGGGTGATTACAACAGCCAAACATGAAGTGTCCCTCTCAAGTCACAATAATCACGCATTTCTATGCTTGTGATAATGAGAAGGATAACAAATTAAACGAACGTACCCACCACACGAAATCAGGATTTTTCGACCACGTAATAGCTATAGCTGGTCCAAAACTTTGTTACAATTTACATATATATGATTAAATATTATGCCACGAGATATTCAATAATAATCAATATCATCCACTGTCCATGGAAAGCTTGCAAGCCAACATTGTCAAGTGTCAACCTCCACTTCTTTACGTTTTCTTGCTAGCTCCTTCTTCCTCTCTGTATCTCTATCAATTCTGCAGACACACAACACACGCTTAACTTCTAGATGTTAAATTCTTCGAGCTTAATCCCACATTTCTGAGTTTCAACATATATATATATATATATATATATATATATACGACACACATATAGCATTTCAACCCCTAGAACTGTTCATATATATAGGTCAAGAAGCAGCAGCTCGCTAGCTGCACGTACTATATTCAATTGTCCCCTATAATAAATAAGAATATGATTAAACTTCCACTTAACCTGCAGCTAATTGGTTTTTTTATTATTCCTAATTTGAAATAACTGCATGCCTTCCTGTAAAAAAAGCAGTGGTAATCATAACCATGCATGAGAAATTATATAACAAATTAGTGTTAAAATTTTTCCTAATAATTTGTTGAAGCGTAGCTCTTGAAATATTCCACTAATTGATCGTTCGTATTAACCTTTTCAAATTTGTGTGTTTAAAAGTATTGCATAATATTGGTCTTTTGGTTTTCTAGACGTAATACACGCAGTGATCGATTAATTAAATGTAATAGCAATAATTGACTAATTCTTTCATATATGTTCACCTTATCAGCACTTGTACTCCAAGCTCTTTGGTGTATTACACTCTCAAAATATGTATAACATGATTCAAGCTGTTGTCCCCAAATTCATGCAAACGACATTCTTTTGGAAAGCTTTTTATGGACGACTCAGGAACCTAGAAAAATGTTGCCAACAGAGATGATACGAAACGTACGGCATGCAAGGTTATGCCCTTACGTAAAATATTAACCGAAGAGTAACAAAGACTCCCAAGAAAGGGGAAGGGAGAATATTTCAAACATTGCCAGCTAGCAACTGGTAGATTTGCTAAGAAAACTCCTCAAGTTGATGATCAGAGACCTCTGAGAAGATTGCACGGCCACAAACTCATACCACTTCACAAGCATTTGGATATATAATTTGCAGTGTTGGTTTCTATTAAGCTAGCTTCAGTTAATTGGCTAGAACGTCAGGGGGTTCTAGTGATCAATGCAATGATGGGATCCTATCTAAACACGTCTCTGACCTTGTGGGTACAATTCGTGTTGATTTGATCCAGGCAGTATAAATATACACATAAAACAATTTTTTTGTCAAATATTATTTAAGTTTTATCTTCTGAACGTGATCACCTTGTAGACGTAAATATTACAAGAAAACCATGAGTTTGCTTGAGCTAGGGCGGCCTTAATTTGCTGGAAAGAACTAGCAAAACAATTAACATGCATGCATGAAGGGTGAGTAAATGGCGTTTCTCCTGATCTTTGGGAATGAACCTTAATTTGTAAACATGTTCATGCGGACATCGATCTGTGGTTTCTTTCTTCCAATGAGAATATTCTGGGGAAGTTCAAAGGAGTGCCATAATGAAAGTTGCAAATTTTTTATAATTTGGAAAAGGGTGAGGAGCGGGCAAGGACGAATTGGCTAGGAGGATTTTATCTATTCCACGTTGTGACTCATGTGGAACGTAACTTGTTCCTATTGCAACACGAAAAGAAATAGAAAAACCCATATAAAATTTGCACTTAATTTACCACCATAAGCTCAAAATAAACTGCTTCACCACGTGAATCCTCATCTTCCTAATTCCAATTTTCTAAACCAATTTATCTGAACAAGATGTGCCAAGGACAAGAGAGAGGAGACAACTTACAATAACCCATATCATTACCCTCTACGTTGACACAAAGAAATTGGCAATGTGAAGCAATACGGTTGAGTGAAGGAAAGAAATAACCATATGCATTTTTACCTCACAATTCCAAGAGTAAAAAACAAAAACTATTAAGCTACTTATGATTAAGACAAAAGGCTATATTGAAATTTGACACAATGATGATGTGGGCATTTCTAGATCTTAATATATAATTAAGTGATAAGATTAAAATTAAGCTTCGGATATTTCCTAGCTCCCAATTATATCTAGATAGAGTAATAGTACAAATATTGCTCACACCATACACAAACGCACACTAAGCTAGATATTTAGTACATTCCATATATATATAATAATTTTCTATGATTTTTATAATTCGTATATATAATATATTTTAAAATAAGCCGCAACACATGATGCTTATGTATGCTGCCATTTGAAGGCTCTTGTCTCTTATTAGTTCAAAAGAAGCCTACAAAGGACAGTGATGAGAAGGGGTCCCCTAAGAGTAAAATGCAAGTTTATTCCAAGGCTTGTCAAAGCATGGTCTATGCCATTCTCTCTTGTACACGCATCTTCAAAGCTGTAGTTTCTTCCATGTCTGAACTCTTGTGATTTTTCCTCTTCCCATGTTATAAGGATTACAGGCCAATATAAGGGGGAACACAAGCAAATAAATGAAGCTGCTTCACTGTTAAAGAGAAGTGACCTTGGGTGGAGAATTTTTGGAAGAAAAATATGGTTCATCACTGCTGCAGCAAGCAGAAAGTGAAGAGAGGTCTATGGTCGCCTGAAGAAGATGATAAGCTGGTCAAGTACATCACCTCTCATGGCCATAGTTGCTGGAGTTCTGTCCCCAAAAATGCAGGTAATAAGGCAAATATATCTATATATTAAGCCAGCACTGATCTTATTCTTGTTATGTAATTTCAGTTTTGTTTTTGAATATCCATTGCTGGGTAATTAGTGAAAGATGAATTGAAGTACTTCAGGTTTACAAAGGTGTGGAAAGAGCTGCAGACTTAGATGGATAAACTACTTGAGGCCTGACCTCAAAAGAGGCTCTTTCACTGCACAGGAGGAGAGGACAATCATAGATGTGCACAGAATTCTTGGCAACAGGCATGAATTTTATAGTTAAAACCAGCTTTTGCTAGATCTTGTTAATCCAATTAGATATGTGGAATCGAATTCTCCATAGTTGATGCTGGTTAACTTATTCAACAAATTTGTTCCTGTAACTTGTTCTTACCATTTGAGGTGCAGATGGGCACAGATAGCCAAACATTTACCAGGGAGAACGGACAATGAGGTGAAGAACTTCTGGAACTCATGCATCAAGAAAAAATTGATAGCACAAGGCCTTGATCCCAAGACTCACAACTTGTTCCCGTCACATTCAAGGCCCAACTCAAGCAATTCTTCTTCTCGCTCTTACCAACAATCACATACTACATTCACCATTGAAAATACCCACATGAAGATGAGGGAAACAACTCTTCAAAATGGTCAGTACCATCATCGCCGGGTGCCTCCTGAATTAGCACCACATGTTTTAACAATCCCACATCTCCCACCTCTTGATCATGATCAATTGCAAGATCAAGTCATGGAAGTCGTGCCCACAAGTTTCTCCTACGAGGACAATGCAAAGAACAATGCTTCAACTCTACATTGGGCAGGCATGAAGGATCAGGGCTTCAATCTTCCAATGAACTTTGCCCATACTTCCCCCTCAGATAATACAGCTTCCATCTCTTCGCCCTTTAACTCACTAGGGTATGGTTTCCTGGAAGACAACTGCACTTGGGGTGGGAACAATACTAATATGGAAACTCATGCAACCATGGAAGCCAACAAGGAAATTATAAATTCTCAAGCAAGGCAAGACCGTATTGATGAACAGGCCAAGATGTTTAGCAAAGATGATTGCATCAATCCCAATGGTAGATTAACAACAGATCAAGGAGGTGACAAGATGCAAGAAATGGAAAGCAGTACATCAAATTTCGATCTTGAATTCATGGAGTCTGCATTGTTACCTTCATATTGCAATGTCAGTTCGATGGATCACTTATCATGGGATTGCTAAGTTTCATGTCTCTCTGATCATATTTGAACATAAGGATGAGGTTCATTCAAGCATGGAACACCTTTTCTTGCTGGGATAAATTACTTGGAGTTGTATGGTACTAGTGGTCCTAGCTTTTCATAATTATTAACAAGTAGCTATATGTCTAACTTTCGAATAACCGACACCTTTATCCGCATATTGTAGGTACCATGGAGTTCTAGTATAGTCAAGAACATGTGATATTAGATTGATGCACTTGGCATAGATCATATATAATAATTCACATTAAGTCAACTTGGAAAAATTCACATTAAGTTAATTATTGTGTGTATAATTTTTAACAGTTACGGTATGATTCAGATCAGGTACTGTATGCACGTGTTTGACAAAAATTATTCTCTTATATATGTTCTCAATGCGCATATCACATATTTGTCGATTATATTACATAAAAAATAATGCACACAAATTAGGTCATGGTCCGGCATTTTGGACATGGCCTAAGCAAAGAGATTACTCCCTTTTCAAAGTGAAAACTCTATTGCACGTTTATCCCTTAAACAAGATTTAATATATACTTCTTTAAAAAATAATTCGATGCATTCTTTAAAAAAATCAATCATTATTAATTGCAATAGCAGTGTCATAATAAAATAAATTTTTTGGCGTTGCATATTGAAAATGCCCAAATCACCAAAGTGTATATAATATTTGTCATTTGTTATGCAATCACTTCAGGCTTTGAATGCAACTTATGAGTATCTTATAAGCTAGCTTTTTTATTAATAACATTAAAATTTTAATGGTTTATAGGCCAAAATTTACTAATTCTACGCACAGGTTTTTATAGAAAAAACAATTTTTTTTTATAATAAGTAGGGATTTTTTTCACTTAAAAAAGAAGGAATTTCATCCAAATGGTTTTTATAGTAAAAAACAAAAACAAAAATAAAACAAGGAAATGTAAGACAGGAATAAAGAGTAATCAAGGAGGAGAGGAAACGTTAACACTTTGCAATAGGAATTGACAAATTGCGAGTGATGTAGCTCATACATTTACAGTCCAACAGTTTGTATCTTATTCGTTTCACCGGTGGAAAAAATAGCTTTTATTTTCGGCGATAAAGAAGCTCATTTTCAGTGACAAATCGAAATTTGTCACCGAAATTTATGAGACAGCTAATTGGCAGAGTGCCAACAAATTGCCACCGTGGGCATGCCCACGTGCTCCGCGCGCACCACGTGGGCGGCTAGCGCCCGCGAGGCACACCACTGCTGTGGCCCGTCGTCGGGTAGCCCCGGTGGCGGGGCCACTTGGCGAAGGCGTTGAGCGGCGTGCGGTACGCCGCCGCGGTGGGCGTCGGTGAGCAGCGGGGCATGGCGAAGTGGCGAGGGCGGCGAGGACGCGGGGCGGCGGGGAAAGGGTGGCGGCATGGACGCAAGGCCGCAGGGCAGCGATGCGAGGGCGGCAAGGTGCGGGGCGAGGGCTGCAAAGAGGCGGGGCCGCAGGGCCGCAGGGCGGTGGTGCGAGGGCGAGGGCGGCGCAGTGAGGGGGCGGCCGCGCGGCCTCGTTGGGAACACGTTGGTGCATGGCCCCGCTGGCCACTAAGAGGCCGCGTCATACGTTGGTCAGGGAGCGCGCGCCTTAAAATTAAACTGAAAATACGGTATAAGTATGTCAATTTAGTGGCTATCACTAATTAAATTGTCGCCGAAAATTTTAACTGCTATTTTATGACCAAATAAAAAATATACAAAATTAATATTGTGGTAGTTTTTTTTTGTTGGTGTCCTTAGTTTAGTCACCGAAGAACAGTGGGTATTCAACGAATAATTAAATTGTCACAAAATATTTTAGTGGCTCTTTAGTGATTAATTTAAAAAATAGATGATATTAATTTTTTAATAATTATTTGTTGACAATTTATTTTGTCATTAAATTTTAATGATAATTTGATGACAAATTTATCACTAAAAAATTTGGTAGCGGAAATTACTTTTTTAGTGGTGGTGGTTGCATTTCTTTAAAACAAACACGTGTGTTTCAAATCTTGAATTAACCATAATTCAACGACTGCTCAACAATATTAACTTTTTATAAGATTTATTGTAAAACTTTTTGGAAAGATAAATACAAAAGTGGGACCCATCAAATTGTCACTTACTTATATTTAAATTTAACGTGTTTGTTCTATTACGAGGCTTTGTTTTTATTGACCCGAGTTGCCTTATTCGCTTACGAATTAATTATACTTAAAAGTTAATAACGGGACGTGTTATATATATATATATGATAATGACAAAATAGGAACGTAAGAACTTAGGAACCTACTTTTAGATCATCACCATTAAACTTAATCAAATAGTCTATAAGTGAGTTCTTAAGTTCTGAAATTTTTACTCAATCATATATATATATATATATATATATATATATATATACGAGGAAAGAATTGTTGTGCTGGAGGACAGCTAGCTTAGTTGTGCTTGAGTTTTGATCTGGCCGTTCAAAACACATCTGATATACAAAACGCTTTGCATTCCTGTTTTGCCATGCCGACCGTCGACGGTTCATCCTTGTCGGCCCCACCTGCCACCGCTGCCGCCTCACTGCCGATGACATCCGCCCAGGCCTCCACAAGACACCTCCCAGCGTCGAGGCCGAAGTCGGAGGGGTCGAGGAAGACGCCGGCGCGGAGGGGCGGGAGCGGTGGGGCGCGGCGGGGAAAGTATGATACTTTAGAGTAGCTGAGATGGTGGAGGCGCAGGCAGATTCCAGATCTCCAACCCCTTCATCGCCCCGCAGCCTCACCCCATGTCCAGGTTAGCCAAAGCCTTGTCCCGCCACCCTGCCGCCTCACCATGGCAAGGCACAGGCTCAAAACGAGGACGGGAAAAGACTGGACAGCGACGGTACTGTTCGGTGGCAGCAATGGCTAGTAGCAAGCGGTCGACGGCGAGGTCGCCGGCGGTCAGGTTGCGCGGCAAAGGTGGTGGGAAAATAGAGTATCGGCAAAGCAAAACAGGGGAGAACAAAATGAGTAGGGGTAATTTCGTAATAAAAATTTGAGTCGCTCCCAACTCGAGTCAATATTACGAAATATATCCTGAAAAATATAAAATATATAATAAAATATCATAAAATAAAATAATTGAGTTCTAATAGATTATTTTATCTTATGGTATTTTAATCTATTTATTTTGGGATTTATTTCATAATATTAACTCGAGTCGGGATCGAGTCAAGTTTTTATTACAAAACTACCCCTCTCAAAAAATATGAACAAAATAGGGTCAAATACCATAAAATAAAATAATCCATTAAAATTCAATTATTTTATTTTATGGTATTTTCTTGTATTTTTTATATTTTTTAGGATTTGTTTCATAATATTGACACTAGTTGGGATCAAGTTATATTTTTATTAAAAAACTAATCTTGCCTATTTCCTTCCCAACTCGTGTCAATATTACGAAATAAATCTTAAAAAATATGAAAACAATAGATTAAGATATCATAAAATAAAATAATCCATTAAACTTGATTATTTTATTTTGTAGTATTTTATTATATTTTTTATATTTTTTGGGATATATTTTGTAATATTGACTCGAGTCGGAAGCGAGTCAAGTTTTTATTATGAAACTACCCCTAGCCATTTCCTCCTCTCTACCATGTTTCGCCGGTGACTGTGTTTTTCCATCCCTGTTTTGTCATGACACCCGACCACCGGTAACCGCCCGCTGGTGACCTCGAGAGCAAGTCAAGCTTTTATTACCTTGCTATATATTTATTTCACAATATTTTTTATATTTATAAAATATTTCGTAATATTGACTCGTTCCTCACTAGAGTTAATATTACGAAATAAATATAAAAAATATATAAAATAATTTTCTAATAAAAACTTGACTCTAGTAATGAATGAGTTCAGTTTTTATTACAAAATTATTTTATATATATTTTTAAAATTTATTTCGTAATATTAACTCGAGTCAGGAGCGAGTCAAATTTTTATTACAAAATTATTTTGTATATTCTTTTAAATTTATTTTATAATATTAGCTCGAGTTGGAAGTTGGTCAATTTTTTATTATGAAATTATTATATATATATATATATATTTAATTTATTTCGTAATATTAACTCTAGTCGGGAATGAGTTAATTTTTTATTATAAAATTATTTTATATATTTTTTAAATTTTATTTCTTAATATTGACTCGTGTCAGGATGGGTTAAGTTTTTATTATGAAATAAAATTTTAAAAAATAAACTAATTCTATCAATTTTTTTAAAAATTTATTTTAAAATATTGACTCGAGTCAGGAGCGAGTCAAGTTTTTATTATGAAATTATTTTATTATTTTTAATTTATTTTGTAATAAAAACTTGACTCGGTCCCGTATGGGAAAGAGTCAAAATTTTTATTACAAAATTATTTTTTATTTTTTAAATTTAATTTGTAATATTGACTTGAATCGGGCCCAAGTCAAGTTTTTATTATGATATTAATTTATTTCTTTAAAATTTATTTCGTAATAAAAAACTTTACTCGAGTCGGGAGCGAGTAAAGTTTTTATTAGGAAATTACCCCTGACCTTCTCCCCTATTTCTTCTCCTTCCCCTGGCTAACGATCGCCCTGCTCCCACTGATTTGCCGTGCCACCCCTATCGCCGGCGACCTCGCCACCGACCGCCTGCTGCCAACTAGCTACGCTGCTTCCCTGTGCTGTAGTTGCCTTGCCAATCTCACAATTCAACGCTCCTGACTCGCTCCCAACAGAGCCGCCCTTGTTCGAACCCACCGTCGGTGACGCCCCACCTCGGGCCGTAGCCGCCTCGCCAACCAAATGTTGCCACTAAAAAATACATCGCAAGCCGCTGACGATGTGGAATGGGAGCGGGCATGACCGGGGCGGCAGCGGCGAGCACAGGGAGGGGGAAGGAAAGGTCCGGACCGACGTCACGCTCGAGGCCGAAGTTGGAGGGGTCGAGGAAGACGTCGGCGTGGAGGGGCGAGAGGAAGCGGGGAGGGGCAGGAGCGGCGGGAGGAAGACGCCGGCGTGAAGGGGCGGGAGCGGTGGGGAAAGGGCCGCGGCGGCTAGAGAAGGGAAGAAACAGGGGGCGCGGGGGTTGTGCTCATTTTAATTTCTAGCCGTTGGATTATCATCCAATGGCTGGAAAGTGAGCACAGCTATCTTGGATGTGCTGCAGGACAACATTCTTTTTTCCTATATATATATATATATATATATATATATATATATATATGCATGTATGAATTTAAACTTAAATTAGAGGTACTCGAAAATATTAGTTCTGTTAAGCTTTTTGTTCATTCCTCAAAAACAAGATGCATCTCCCGTTATTGACCTTCCACTTTTAAGCAAAACTAGCATACTAATAACCCTCCAAACGTCATCATTGACTTTAGTGGTTCTCTTTTTTTCACCACTAAGAAACTTTTAACCACCAATCTTCAAACAAAAGAATTAAGATTAAACAAAGTTATATTTTTAAGGGCCCATTTTATTGGCATAAGAATAGCATAAATTTTAAAAAATCATAAGAAATTAAAAAATAAAATAACATTAAAGTTTAAAGATTTTCCTTACATATTTAGATAGTAAGAAAATAAGATAAAAATAAAATATTTATTTATCATGTGTGTCTCTAAAAATTTTCTCTAACTTTTTTAATTTTTTACAAGAAAACGCAACTTTGTAAAATATTAACATAAATTTATTTTGACTAAAAATATTTTTAAAATAAATTTACTCACATCCAAGGAAAATTTTAACTTCTAAATTTTAGATTTTATCGTATAATTTTAAGATAGCCAAACATATAACCTAAACAAATTCCTACTTTGTGTTAATATTACGAGAATTTATATAATATATTCTCTAAATTTAGTTTAATGGAGTTCAATATAATTAAATCAAGCATATAAAAATAAACATAGCTCGTACTTTGTACTTGAAAAAAAAACTATGATATTCTCTCATGTTGGAAGATGGAAAAAAAGAAAAAAACTATGATACTCTCTTACGTTGGTAGAAAGATAAATAATAATAATAATAATAATAATATCTCGTATAATTTTCATTTTCGTGACACATTGCTTGGACTTGGGGTGCAACTATATACCATAACTTTCACGTACGTGACGCATCGAATCGGACATCTCTCCTACTCCTTTATGCTCGCCGGCGGCCGGCGGAGAACGGCCACACCACCGGCAGCATTGCATGGGCTGCTGCATGGACCGGGAAGCGAGAGGAGCATGGCCGACCCGCGCCGCCACCATGAGGGGCGTGCCTTCTCGCCGGCGATGCGCCGGGCGGTCGCCGGCGTCTGAGCTTCCGGACGAGGAGGTTGGCCGGCATGTCTCTCGACAGCCGGAGCTAGCTCCTCGGGCGTCGGCCGCGGCGGCGGCGGGGAGCAGAGGAAGAGCTGGTTTGGGCACATACCTGATCACTTCAAGACTCTCGAACAGGTATAGTCACGGCTTTTTTCCTCATCTGCCATGCTTCTTTTTTATTGAGAAGCAACCCATGCTTTTATGCGCAGGAATACAACTCAAGTTCTTGTCAAAGATCTAGTTTTTTTGGGTAAAAAATGATCAATAAATGCTATGCTGGTTTGTCATTCCTAGCTCTTGTTACCTCAGTTTAAAAATAGTGGGTGTGGGTTGTAACTGCTTCTGGTGAAGATTGAGGAATTGGATGGTAAAATAAATTGGGTAAGAGCACGAATGACTTGATTAATGCCTTCTGTTTGAATAATTACTAGCAGTAAAAATTGAAAAATATAGCTTTCCCTCCATTTATGGTCCACTTTTTCTTCCAACTATTTCTCCTTAAGG
>JAURVB010011190.1:0-31487 GCA_033002965.1 Piper betle
TCGTCTTCTTCAATCTCGTGGACCCCTTTCCCTCCTTCCAAATAAATCTCACGTATCTTATTTCTATTAAATTAGGCATAACCACGGGTTCAACCACGACTGGCTGGGTTAACCGTCATGATTGAGCCGAGGGGTGCGGTGAAAAATTTGGACGAACAAGTACTATTTATTTTTAGGTATTTATTACTTATATATTTATTCATGAGTGTATTTATCTATTTATTTATTATTTATTTATTTATTTTTTTTGTATTATGTCTCAATTTGCATGCTAGATGTTTACTTATAGGTTTATATAACATTGTTTTTTTTATTAGGACATATTGATGATGTGAGAATACACCACGAGTATGTATCATATTGAGATATTAGTATTTTACTTAGCAATGGGCTTTTATATAGGTTTCGAAGTTCTAGATCACCGTAGATGAGACGTCCGCTTGAAGCTTGGACCACAGGTCCATTAGGACTCTTCTCATCTTTATTGCTATAGCCTATTGTAGATTTGATTTTTAGATCGTGGGACGTGTTAAGTGGTTGTTTTATTGGACCCCACTTAACATGAGTCATTCTAAGATTAATAACTCTTGAGGATGAGATCCCTCGAGTTGTTTTAAAACTAAAATCAACCGCAAGTTGCCCTCTGGCCTATTATATAAATCTCTTCCCAAGGCCATTTATGATTTTATTGAGTTTTTAAAGAAACAAGAAATGGTAAAATCGACTCGCATGTACTGTGGGCTGGTGCATTTGCCAGCCACAGCAGGCTCTGGATTAGTAAGAGCATTGTTCCAGTCCCGAGGGATCCTAACAATTCCGTATTTTGAGTTTCCTTACACCCAAAGAAATATAGAGGTTTACAAGTAGTGTTTAGTACAAAGTGCATGTTGGACATGTCGTTTAAAAGGGCACTGAAGGCCATTGCCTAAGAGTACTTGGCCTCAGTTCTCAAGGTCAGAAGTTATACGGAGGATGTAGAAGACTTTAATAGAATGGATTTCACAAGCATGAGATAGTATAAAAATATCGAGGCATAAAACAAGTCAAAATGGGATGTTGTTCAAGCTGAGGCTTACAACTCGCGATTAGTGCCCTTATGAGTGGTTCTAATGTAGAAGAATATATGATTGATTTTATTTAACATGATAATCTTCTCTCATTTGCCAGTTTGATTATTTGTTATTTTATATCAGTAAAACTCGTTACTCACGTTTTTCATATCATATGTGTAGCTTGTGTTATCCCGGTCAGCCTTGGTGGGAGGACAGATTACCGCTACACACACTTGAGCTTAACACAATTATTTTTTTTCATACTTTTATTTATATTTGATGTGTTTTAATGCATATTTAGTAATGTCTTCCATTTTGAAGATGTCAAGTAGGTTATTTTGATCTATATTATTGATTGAGTCTTATAAATTAGTAGCTTTAGACATGACTCGACTTGATTGTAACATTTCTAATTTGGTTCTTATGTGAACCAAAATCAAGGTATCACATTGAGTCCTTGGATTTTACCTTTGCCGATGATGTTTGAGTTGGAATAATATTTGTTTTGACAATTAGCAATGCATCCAAGAGAGCTTTTAAGTTTGATGATATATTTAGTACATTCTTGAATGATAAACTAATGGGGAAGAGTCTTGGTGTTGGTGGTGGAACATCAAGTAGTAATGCTTTATTGGCTGATAATGACAAAAGAAAGAAAAAGGTAGAAGGCCGACTAGGTAGTCATCAAAAGAAAGGGGCAGGCCAAAGTCTAAGGGAAAATTTAAAAACAAAATAGTGTGTTGGATTTGCAAAAATGAAGGACATGTGTCTGTCACGGGGTTGTTTATAGCCCAAAATTTTTCGGCCTAAAACCCTACCCGTGCGGCGTATTCCCCTCCTGGGAACACCAGCCTACTTCCACACGCAGCCGGATACCGCTGTTTGTAGCGGCACGATGAAGGTTGGTGCACTCGTGAAGGCTCGTACACCCGGCTAGCACCACGCACCCAACTGCCCACAGCGCTACTTGTGTTGCTGCCGGTACCGATCACCAAGTTCCAGCGTATGCAGTGGCACGCTGCGACACACGCACCAAGTGTTGCCCGTAGTATGTTCGCCCCAAGTGCCGGTCACCCACATCCGACACGCACTAGACCCGGAATCACGGTCCAGCGCCTTGGTTTCCAAATACGACAATCACACTACCAATTACGGGAATCCACCCAACCTTTATTTCAACCGTAAACAAAGGATATACAAGTAATCGCTCACCTTGACTACTTGCTGGTCGTGGACATGCAACCCCACGACCTAGCCTCTCAACTCCCCGCAAGAGACTAACTCACAATCCCTAGGTCGATCCCCTGATCAACCCAATTACATGCACACTCAATATGCAACAAGGGATTGCAACAACCAGACACGCACCTGATCCTAAAGGCAGACTCACGACCAACGCCACCAGCAATCGTTCACCAGATGCCCCTATCCGAACTCCACGAATAGTCTGCAGCAGCACCTAGAGGTCTCCTTGCCCGATCAGGTTGTTCCCCTCCACAAAGAACTCACGTACTCTGGAATTCACTGTTGCTTCCACAACTGCTTCGTGCCTTTTGTATTTTCTGAAGTCATCCTCATCCAATACACGAGTTAGTTGCTGCCGGATATTCCCATATCCTCTGGAGATCTTCCACAACCCCAACATCACGTCCAGGTTCGCTTATGTTTATCTCCAAGGTTGTGTTGAACTTTATCACCAACGAGTCACCGTCGAACTCCCATTGGTCCATGGCGAAGATCATATATTCACCATATCTTCCTCAACTCTATCTGCAACTCTGGCATCCACCATTGCAGATAAGCATGCAATCCACTGATGTAGATAAACATGCCGCTCCCTGGTCGCACCTTCCTGGTTCGACCCCTGAGCCAAGTCCCGATCAACCCCTCATGCCAAGTCCTAGCCCCTTGTGCGCACCCAAGTACCGCAACATGGTCCACCGACCCGCCTGGCTCACTACCATGTCTGAATACCGGTACCGCTGTCGGCTCGTTCGTGCATAAACCTCTGCACGCATCGCTTGCTCCTGGTCGCGCCCACGCTCGCCCGCTCGCCCATCGCGCTCGCGCCCGTACGCACACGCGCACAGACTGCACCGCGTTCGCGCTAGCACGATCGCGCACCCGCACTGGACGATGCCCGTGCACGCTGCTCGCCAGTGCCGCTAGTTGGAGTGACCCAACCCTCGGCACGCTGCAGCGCGCACACACCGAACCCACTCGGTACGCTGCTTGCTCCAGGCTGCCACCACACTTCGCCGCGCCACTCGATCACGCTGATCGCGCCCGACCATGGGTCTCGACACTGCTCGACCCAAATCACACACATGCTCGGCACTTCACACAGGCACGCTCGATCATTGTCCCGACCTCGCTCCACCCATGGTGAAGAGTATGATGACTTGTGTTATATCTTCTCATACATATTTGAAATTTGAGTCATGGATTTTGGATTCTGGGGCTTCATTTCACTGCACTGCTCATAGGAAATGGTTTGTTAATTATGTTCAAAGTGGTTTTGGGTATGTGACCATTGGTAATTGGCATGACTGCAAGATTGATGATAAGAGGACAATTTAGTTAAAATTGTGGTATGGAGGGAAATTGTTTCTACAAGAGGTGAGACACATAGCGGAGTTGAAAAAGAATCTTATATCTATTAGCTAATTGGACCATGAGGGTTACAAGGTGTAATTCGAAGATAATCAGTACAAGATTAGCAAAGGAGCAATAGTAGTGATGAAGGGCAAAAGAGTTGGAACTTTATATTTACTCACACAACACATGTTGATTATGTTGTAACTAAAAAGAATGAGAAAGCAATATTGTGGCATCATAAGCTTGGTCATTTGAGTAAGAGCGGCATGAGGATTTTGGAGCCTAAGGATGCTTTAACTTTATGAAGGATGCTATTTTTTATTTTTGTGAGAACTGTGTGTTTAGTAAGAAGAAAAGAGTGAGCTTTATGAAGGATGGTAAAGAGAGGAAATCTAAAAGATTATAGATCGTTTATACCAATGTATGAGGTTCTTCTTCTATAAAATCTTTTGGAGGTAACTCTTATTTTGTGACCTTCATAGATCATTCAAGTAGGAAACATGAATTTATACCCTCAAACAAAAATGCAATGTCTTTGCAATTTTCAAGGTATGGAAGGCCCTTGTTGAGAATGAAACAGAGTTAAAATTAAAGTATATGTTGTCTGACAATGGTGATGAGCATTGTAATAAGGAGGTTGATGATTATATCTCTACTAACAGGATCAAAAAGCTAAAAATTGTGTTGAGGACACCGAAGGAGAATGGGGTCACTTAGAGAATGAACAGGACCATCATGGAGTGGGCTTGAAGTATGAGATTACATGTTGGGGGAGCAGCTATAGATACAACAGTTTTTCAAATCAATAGGAATCCATCAAGTGTTTTGGATGGTGGTATTCCAGAGGAGGTATGGTTTGGTAAAATAGTTAATTATTCTTTCTTGAAAGTATCTGGTCATATTGCATATGCACATGTAGATCAAGAAATGAGGAGAAAGCTTGATTCTAAGTTTCTGAAATGTGCTTTTATTGGATATGGTGGTGATGAGTATGATTATCGCTTATGGGATTATGAGCATAACAAGGTCATACGAAGGTGTGATGTGATATCCAATGAGGAGTAACATATATAAGGATCGAGTACAAGAAAAGAATGGAAAAGCAAAGGAGAAAGACCATATGATATTTGATGAACTGAAGGATAGAGTAATACCTACATCTGAGAGGAATGGAAATGAAATCATAGATGAAACCAAAGATGATGAGGAACCACAAACTAATTCTGATGGTTCTTGTTCTTTATCAGGGATGATGTTCCTTAGTTGTGGATGAGCACTCGTGTAAGGAAGCCGTTATAGAAACTTTGTTTACATTTACATCATGTTTTGTATACCAATGCAGGAGAAACAGAATGTTTTGAAAAATCTATGCAGGATGAAATTTGTCTTAAGTAGGAGCAAGCTATGGTGATGCGATGTCTTCTTTGTAGCAGAATTATACCTGGGAATTGGTGCAGGCCCCAACCAAGAAGAAAATTCTGCAGAACAAGTGAGTCTACAAGGTGAAACATGAAGCAAATGAGACCAAAATGTTCAAGGCTTGACTTGTAGTGAAGGGATTTGGTTAGAAGAAAGGTATTGATTTTAATGAAATTTTTACCCTAGTTGTCAAATTGACTTCTATCAGGACAATATTGAGTATAATGGCTATAAAAGATTTGCATTTAGAATAGTTTGATATGAAAATTGTTTTCCTTCTTGATGATTTGGAGGAAGAAATTTATAAGTAACAACCGGAGGGATTTGAGATCAAGGGAAAGGAAAATTTGGTCTGTCAACTGAAGAGAAGTTTATATGGACTTAACAGGCACCATGACAGTGGTATTTGAAATTTAACAATTTTGTATTAGAAATTGAATTTTCCAGGTGAAATGTTGATCATTGTGTGTATCTCTGGAGGTATGAAGATGGTGATTTTCTAATTGTCACTTTATATGTAGATGACATACTTGTGGCAAGTCCATGCATAAAAAAAATGATTTGAAGAATAAGTTGGCAGGGAAGTTTTCTATAGAAGGTTTAGGGGAGGCAAAACAACTTTTTGGAATGCAGATTACCCAAAATAGGAAGAACAAAAAATTGTGGTAATCTCAAGAGGTGAAGGTGCTGAAAAGATTCAAAATGGACAAAGGTAAACTGGTGACTACAACTCTAGGTGGACACTTTAAGTTGTCAAAAGACTTCAGTGCTAAGACATATGAAGGAAGGATATAAGGAATGTGCCTTATTCTTTAGCCATTGAGAATCTCATGTATGCTATGGTGAGTACTAAACTAGATGTTGCACATGTAGTGGGAGTGGTTAGTAGATTTATGTCTAACCATGGGAAGAAGTGTTGGCAAGCTGTGAAATGGATTTTCATGTATTTGAAAGGTATTTCTAAGTATTGTTTGTATTTTGGAGGAGATAACATTGATGTGTGAGGTTACGTAGATTCAAACCATAGTGGTGATGGAGTTAATGACAGGAGTACAACAGGATATATTTTCTACTGTAGGTGGAATAGCTGTGAGTTGGGTTTTAAAACTATAGAAAATTGTTGTTTTATCCTCAACAAAAGCTGAGTATGTGGCTGCTACTGAACCAAGTAAGGAATTTATTTGGGTTAAGTAGTTGATGAGTGAATTGGATTTTAATGGACTTGATTGTAGTTTGTACACTGATAGTCAAAATGCAATTCATCTTACTAAAAATTTGGCATTTCAATCACAGACTAAATATATTCACTTGAGGTACCATTTCATTCGATCTTTATTGGAGGATGGATAGTTTAAATTGGTGAAGATTGAGGGCAACAAAATTCCTGCTGATATATTAACAAAATTGGTGGATAGTTAAAAGTTGAGCTTGTGCTCAACTTTGGTGCATTTATGTTGAATGTGAAGGATTGGATATTACATGGTCGATGGAAGGCTTGAGACACTTAAGTAAGAGATTACGGAGTTTGCAATAGGTATTCAAGTGGGAGATTGTTGTCGTGGAGCCCTCTTTGTTGCTGGGCGATTGTCGGAGGTGGTGTCGATGGCTGAAGGAGAAGAAGAAGAAAAGAAGAAAAAGGGGAAGACAGGACACCAAGCACTTGGGCAACCCATTCATATGTTTACCAAACACGTCCCTAAAGGGGACATGAGTGCCTAGGTGCCCGTTTTTCGGGCGCCATGGCGCCGGGACGTAGGCAAAACCGCGTTGAGCAGTTCCGGACATTTTGCATGACTTTTTAAGTTATTGTTGGCTTTCTCCTTCATTGTTCATTGTTGTAAACCTAATTTATGAGATTGGGAAAGAGAGGAGACCTTTGTTCTTCATTGGGAGAAGGTTTTAGGTTATAGATCCTTTGTAATCTCATAGTATTAAGTGTTGGTGGCGAGTAAGTGGGTTGTAATCTCTTTCAATATAGTAGAAGCTTTTGATTGTGTGTCCCGTGGTTTTCTTATCCTTCTAGAAAGAGGATTTTAAATGGAATTCTACATCAATTTTGTAACACAAACATGATGTAAATTAGTTTTAATTTGCTTTTAGTAATGATCAGATGATTTATTGGCCACTTTGCTACATGTTTCAATCAAAGCTCATTGCTGATAGGAACTCTTACTTTAGGAAGGCTTGCAAGCTTCAGATGCTCTTAAAATATAGGAATGGCAGAGGAAAATATATGAAGCTTTCTCTTCATAGCAAGTAATAGCATTTCTTCTGGTTTTCTGGGTATGCTCATGATGGCAAGCTTTACTGGTGAGAAAAAATTTCTGGCTTCATTATTAGCAATTTAATGATTTGTTGTTCAGATTGAAAGAGTGATTATGAACATCCGGCAATTTCATTCGATAAAATGGACCAAGAAAAGAATGCTTTTTGGGTTTGTCAATTCAGGTTACATGGTTTGGCTTCTGAACTGACTGAGATGAACTTGATTCCTGTAGCCTTCTGCATTGATTTGTTGATGTCTACATACATCATAACTTCTTGATATGATTTCTTTATCTAACATAAAAAACAGTAATACTAGTGTTTTCTCCTTGGATGTTTGGGCGATGGAGATGGGTGTGTGGTTACGCCATGGTAGTTGTCACGGGAGTGATTGCAGGGCGCCCAGGGAGCTAGGGTTTGGCGGTTGTTCCTAGTCTTCCCGAGTCCGGAGTAGGCGGTGGATTCTGCCTGTGTGGTGAAACAACTTACCAAGTGCCGATGCGAGTTGTGGTTGCAGGCAAGTAGGGGCTGAGGTTGAATGAAGGACCGAGACTTGGTGCCGGGAGGTGTAGCAGGTGCGTCGACAGCGTGTGCGAGCATGGCGCTACATGGTGCCGAGGAAACCTCAAGTTGGTTCGAGGGCAGTTGCGTGACCAGCAGCTGTGGACGAGCAGCGTGCCGAGCATGGGTGGAGCGAGGTCGGTAGAATGACCGAGCGTGCCTGTGTGAAGTGCCGAGCATGTGCGTGATTTGGGTCGAGCGGTGTCGAGACCCATGGTCGGGCGCGATCAGCGTGATCGAGTGGCGCGACGAAGTCTGGTGGCAGCCTGGAGCGAGCAGCGCACCGAGCGGGTTCGGTGTGGGCGTGTTGCGGCGTGCCGATGGTTGGGTCGCTCCAACTAGCGGCACTGGCGAGCAGCGCGCGCGAGCGTCGTCCAGCGCGCGAGCACGAGCGCGGGCGCGAGCGCGAACGCGAGCGCGGTGCGGGTTGCGCGCGCGCGCGTGCGGGCGCGAGCGAGATGGACGAGCGGGCGAGCGTGGGCGCGACCAGGAGCGAGCGATGCGTGCAGAGGTTGATGCACGAGCGAGCCGACAGCGGTACCGGTATTCAGACATGGTAGCGAGCCAGGTGGGTCGGTGAACCATGTTGCGGTACCAGGGAGCGCACAAGGGGCGAGGACTTGGCACAAAGGGGTTGATCGGGACTTGGCTCAAGGGTCGAACCAGCATGGTGCGACCAAGGAGCGGCATGTTTATCTACATGGTGGATTGCATGCTTATCTGCATGGTGGACGCCAGAACTGCAGATAGAGTTGAGGGAAGATATGGTGAATATATGATCTTCTCATGGACCAATAGGAGCGCGATGGTGACTCATTGGTGATAAACCTCAAAGCAGCCTTGGAGATAAACTCAAGCGAACCTGGACGTGATGCTGGGAGTGTGGAGGATCTCCAGAGGATATGGAATTATCCAGTAGCAGCCAACTCGGGTATTTAATGAGGACGTCAGAGAATACAAAGGCATGAAGCAATTGTGGAAGCAATTGGCGAATTCCAGGAGTAGCGTGAGTTCCTTGTGGAGGGGAACAACCTGATCGGGCAAGAAGACTTCAAGGTGCTGCTGCAGACTATTCGTGGAGTTCGAATAGGGGCATCTTGGTGGGCGACTGCTGTGGTGTTGGTCGGAGTCTGTCTTTAGGATCAGGTACGTCTCTGGTTGTTACAATCCCTGTTTGCATTCGATCGGTGCATGTGATTGAGAGGTTGATCAGGGGATCGACCTAGGGGTTGTAAGTGGGTCTCTTGCAGGGAGGTGAGAGGCTTGGTCGTGGGGTTGCATGTCCACGACCAGCAAGTAGTCAGGGTGGTGATTGCTTGTAAATCCTTTGTTCAAGATTGAAATAAAGGTTGGGTGGATTCCCGTAATTAGTAGTGTGATTGTCGAATTTGGTAACCAGGCGCTGGACTGTGATTCCGAGTCTAGTGCGTATCGGGTGTGGGTGACCGGTACTTGGGGCAGACATACTACGGTGCTTGGTGCGTGTGTCGCAGCGTGCCGCTGCATACGCTGGAACTTGGTGATCGGTACCGGTAGCAACACAAGTAGCGCTGTGGGCAGTTGGGTGCGTGGTGCTAGCCGGGTGTACGAGTCTTCACGAGCGCGCCAACCTTCATCGTGCCGCGACAAATAGCGGTATCCGCGTGCGTGTGGAAGTAGGCTGGTGTTCCCAGGAGGGGAATACGCCGCACGGGCAGGGTTTTAGGTCGAAAAATTTTGGGCCATAAACAACCCCGTGACAGTAGTCCACATGGTAAACTTGCTGCCCATCACTGTCCTCAGAGTACTCAGGTTCTGAACCTCCACCGATGCCTATGGAATGCTCCCTTCCAGGACTTCGATTCTGCGTATTCAGATGTCAAAAGATCAATAACAGTAGTAGAATGAAGTTTGTGAAATGGTAATGCTAAACTTATCAGACCACAATCTCATTAGTTCTTAGCCCTTTAGCAGCTTCTTCATAACCAGTTGGGTCGACGGGGAAAGCATCTTTGGTATTGCTAGCTGCTACATGCTGAAAGGTCATTGCTACCAGAAACAGAGAAATGAAACAACATTTCATTTTGCTTCAAGATTGAGGGCCTACTCTTTTGGAGGAGATGGAAAGCTATGATGGGCATATATAGCTGAGATGTTGAGATGTAGGTGCTGATTGAGCGAGCGAGCCGAGCTTAACTTTGTGTTCGAACTTAACTCGAATAATTCAAAACTCGTTTGAATCGAGGTTTTGAACATATATAATCGAGTTTGACTCGAATATCTTTTATATGTACGAGCTCGACTCGAGACTACGAGAACCTAACTCATTTGTGAACTCGAAACCGGTTCGATTAAAAGTCAAAAATAATGCTATCAATATGGATTGAACCCAAAACGTAAGGATCAACTTGAATACTTACCATCTCAACTGTCTCACTTCTTTACTATTATATTATATATATATATATATAAATAAATAAATAATATAATATAAAAACTATATTATTATATTATTTTATAGAGCCGAGCTATGAGTCGAGTTCAAGTTATAACCGAGTCGAGTCGAGTCGAACACGACTTTGCTCAAGCTCGGCTTGTAAGATTCGAGTTCGAGTCAAGTTTGAGCTTGAACATTTAAATGTCGAGTTTTAAGTCGAATCAAACTGAGCTGAACGCTAAATACTTACGAACTGGCTTATTTAATTAGCAACCCTACTGAGATGCTTGGTTTGTTTTCATTTAGTCAAACATATAATTAAAAAAAAATCGAAGGAGAGTATGTCCATTGCCCATTATCAGGTTTGTCTTTCTGTCCAGCTTTGGATAAGATATAAGCTGCGGCTTCTACCTCTCCAGGTCTCATTTAGTGGAGTAGCATTCGAAGGGAAGAGGAAAGAGTAAGAGTGTTATCGAACTAATGTTTATCTCGTGACTTGTCTTCGTGGATGAGGACGGCATGTCTGCATCTGGTGGCTCATTACTTTGACTGGTTGGTGGTTTAAATTATTAGAAGCCATTTGTAACCTAATTATTTGTCTCTTACCAAGTTAAATGCGATAGGCACGAACTTGTCTTTCTAGGTAGTGTTAATGCTTAAGGTTGCTAACGGGGTCCGGGCAAATTAGATACCTACCCTGACTTAGACCAAAAGTGTCTAAGTCTGGTTTCAATTATATTGAATTTAAGTCTTGAGATTCAAGTCTTCATTAGTACCCGTTTTATGTCATTTTGAGTTACGAACTTAAAAGGATCGAACCCTATAAAGAGTACTTGAACCCGAAAATTATTTAATTTTTAAATTTTAATTGTATATATATATATATATATTATTATGTATAAAAATTATCTTCTAGGAATGTGCTATATTTTATTACAAATAAGAAAATATGTCATAAAATATTTAAAATTTTGTACATTTTTCTATAAATATATGTGATATATTTATTATCGGTTCGGTTTTGGTTCGTGTCCGAGTTTTTTCAAACCGGGTCTAGGTCGAGAATCAAAGGAAAATACTTATGCATAAATTTAGGTGTTGGGTCGGGTTTGGGTCCTGCAAAACCAGGACCAAACCCAACTTGTTGGCAACACTAAGTAATGCTCAATGAATATGAGAGGAAAAAATCATTCCCTTTGTAATAACTATTTTTTTTTAAGTTAGGTATTAGTACCTGATAAAACAGCTTTTGTGCGGCTTTCTGCTAGCCCATTTACCCTGGTGTGCTGCTGGCCCAAGATGACTATGGAGACGGGTTTGAATCATGAGCATGGCCGTGGGAAATTCTACTCTATCATTCACTTGTAAAGATTGTGATTTCATCCCTTTATCAGGTATTTGACACACATAGAGATAGGTTTGGGTCAGATATGGATTTGGATTGAATAATGGCTATATCTGTGTCCATTTCGAACCCGCCCAAATTCAAAGGTTACATTTATTTTATTTATCATAGTTGCTATCCGATCTGAATTCGAAAAATCCGTATCTGATGTAAATCCGACTCTATAAACTAACATTGTATAAGCAGCATAGATTTTATTATTAAAATAGATAAAAAATAATAATAATATTATTTTATAAAATATTAATTATTTAAATATTTTTTAATATATTATATATATATAAAATCCGAAACCAAATCCTAAACTTAATAAAATATATACAGCTCAAATTTGGATCGAATTTCGGGTATTTGAGGCCCTCCCTACTCGCACATACATTTAAAGAATGGCCTGACTTTGGACCCCAATGGAAAACAGAGGTGGAGGCAATGTCTATGCATATTAGTGGCGGCTGGTGAGTCTTGTAACGCATGATGGACGATCCAACCTTGGCCGCCATCGTGTGGACTTGCCGGTTGGTGAGCATTCTTTTCGGTGCCAGAGGAAGAATGTCTGCAATGGTAGCAAACTGCCAAAAAGAGGCAGCAACTATGCAGTACCCCAAATGTACGAATTGTCGGACTTTCTTGGGCATCAGGATAGAGATGTGGCTGCAATGATCAAGATCAAGGTGTTCCATTTTTGCCGACATCACCACATTTCTATGCATTCCAAGAATGCAACATCAAGATCAAGCCTTACTTCCGGGTCTACCCAGGTGATGATTGTCTCCATTTATCTTCATAAAAATTGCTTCCTTGGAAGCATTTTCCTCATCATCTGATTAATTTGTTGTTCTCTGCTATATATCCCATCTAAGTTCTGATGATCTTAAGATTAAATCACTCATTGTTTCTGATTCCTTTTGGAGGGTCAGCCATGAAATTGTCGATTTAAGCAGATAATGGAAGCCCTCCTTGAAGCGGAGGATTTGATATCTGAACAATTCTTGCCTTGCCACCATATAGGATCAATAGATAAGGCTAGGGATATGAACACTTTGGATTCTACACATATATATCATGAGGGCCAATAATTTGATAAAAAATGCACGAGGAAAAGAGATAAGTTGAGCAATTCACTTGGGTTGCCTATGCCATCCACTAAGTACATGCATAGGATATTAAAAACTATGCCCTCAACCAGCTCTTATTTCATATGACTGTTCATCTGATTTAATTCGTTATCATCCACTCTCAAAAGAGCATGATAAGTTGGGCAATGCCTTGCAACCCAAAGAGGGCCATTTATAATCCCCTTTACAGTCTGCTTATCTTCCCAAAAATTAGAGCAGACAAATAAAGCTCTTATCTGCTTTTCCTAACTCTTTTTGCTGCCACTATAAACACCTCAAACACGTTCAAAATTTCTGTGCTTCTATATATAATGACCTAACCCAACCATTACTCATAATGCATTATTTTGGTATGTATATATATATATACACACACAAGGATGCTTTTTTTCTTTTTTTATTAAGAAAAAAAGGATGCATTTTTTTCAGCAGGGGAAGCTGCCATGAAAGTGTATGCTCCATCACCATCATGGGGTCTGCAGGAAATGGGCAAGTAAATATATGTGTGTGTAAAGTAGCAGGAATTGACTCTGCAACTCAAACATATTCTCACTCGTGCCTTAGGGTATTCGGTTAAAAAACAAGAAGAAGATGACATCAACTTACTTAATTTATTAAGTTATTTTATATCTAATATATCTAGGTGTAATAGGGGAAGAAAATTTTTCCCCAAATTTACTCTAAAAGGGTATTATTCTAAGTGCATCTCTTTAAAAAGGTTTTATTTCATTGTGAAAGTGTGCACTTATTATTAGATTGTGTCTATTCAAACCAGTTATTATCTAGAAGGTTGCACATTTTCTATATAAAAAAAACTTAATAAATTCATATCTTGTCATCCAAATTATTTCCTATAATTCTTGATTTTTTTATTCTTGGATCACTCTCCCAAATTGTAACTTACATTTCCTTGGAAGGAGGAGAAATACGTTGGCATGTTTATTTTTATTCATTTGTAATAAAAGATTTATCTGTTTGGTTTTTTTAAAAAATCAAAATCATGTTGTCTGATTTATTTCGCGTGGTTTTTACTTTGTCTTTTTTAAAAATTGGTTTAAGTATGATGTTTTGATATTATCTTTGCATTCCATTTCTTCAACAAATTACTTCTTTTTACACAAGTTATTCATTTTTTTCAAAACAATCTCCTAGTACAAGAGTGTGCTCCTTAAGAAGGATGCCACCTTACAAAATGGTGCACTCTTTGGATCGTGGTTGTATGAAAAGGACTATATCTATAAGTAGGTTGCATATAAAAAAGAGAAAATTATAAATTCTAATCTTTATATACAAAAAATTTTCTACAACTTTTTTTCCCATGGGGATCACCCTTCAAAATTATCTCTGTGGGCCCATTGGAGTAAGGAGAATCACGGTGGTATGCTATTTAGATCTATTAATTCAATTTTAAAAATCTATTCATTCACGTTTTTATTAACAATTCTCATTGTCTGTAATATTGATTATTATCCCTGAGCATGGCGCAGGTATTTTGGCTAGTTATTATACTATTAGGCATCTTGGGTACGTGGGTACTTGGTTTGGTGTAATATGATTGAAATGTAAAATTTTGGAAAAACAATAAAAATATCATTATAAATATTTTAAATACATAATTTTATAAAATATTATCTATTCTCAAATGATATTTGAACATCCAAACCTTTATCCGATGTAAATATTTTCAGATATATTATATATTTGAATAGTTTGCCCGTGATTTGAAACTAGTTTTGATCATATTCAAACAGATCGAATTTATGGGTGTGATATATCCTAACCCATCTCTAATTTCAAAGTTTGTTCGGGGATCCAGATACCCGATAAACTTTTTATTTTGCATTAGTCCACTTTATATATTAAAGCTTGAAACAGAACTTATATATTACTCTTCATAAATTACGAAACTTATACCAGGTCTGACATATGGAATCGTCTCCATCAAATGTTCATGATTAAATGCAAGCAAATCCCTGCCATTAAAATCCATGCATGGGAGAATTTTGGTCGCACCAAAACTGGATATGATATAGGGCTCCTAAACAAGTGAACCAGTTGAGTTCAGCTTGTGCTCGATCTCGATTCAAATAGCTCAAAATTCGTTCAAATTTGATTCGAGATCGAACGAGTTTTAAACATATATATTCAAAATTGGCTCAAATATTTTTTATGTTATTCGAGCTCGGCTCAAGCTCAAATACACTTAAACTATTTAATTTGATGAGCTCGAAACCAATTTGATTATAAGGTCGAAAGCAACTCATGAGATCGCTGAATTAAATATCTTTTTTCCCCTTTTCTTAGGGTGGAGGAATTTATTAATAATGGAAGGCATAACTAACAAAAAATGATATTTAATAACGCAATGAGCATTAGATCCTCAATCTAACGCTCTCCCAACTGAACTATGATGCTACTTGATTATTTTATTATATATAAATAAATATAACTAGTTACAATTAAACTATATATATATATTTATATTTATATAATAGATTATCTTAGCTAGGGGCAGATAATTTTTTTGTCTCAAATTTTAATTTGGATCGTTTGATTATAAGGACAACCCAGATTTAATTAAAATAATAATAAAAAAATAAAACACCCCCTCCACTACCATCCTTTAGTACATAGTCAATAATAACATTTATTAATGATTTTAAATATATTTTGAAAAGGCAAGTAATATTATGTATATAATTATATTATATTATCAAGTCAAGCTACAAGTCGATTTCGAGTTATAACCGAGTCGAGTCGAGTCGAACACTGCCTTTTTCAAACTCGACTTGTAATATTCGAGTTCAAGCGTAAAACCTGTGACTTGAGTCAGGGTTTTATAGTCTAAACTGGTCGGTTCAACTTTTATTTTCAGTATGGTCAATTTTAAAACATGCATGCTGAGCCGAGGCCGGTCTTGTGTCATGAAGCATGAAAGTCATATGTGCTCAAGTATATGATGATAATGTCAATAAGACATTAACATAATGAGTTATTAGAATATATAAGAGTATGCCAAATTTTCTTTATTTATTTTAATTAGATCGTATAATTATTTTTAAGTCGAATAATGCATTAAGACTCATTACGGGCAATTTGGGTGAGTTATTAGTTATAAACCATGTCATTGTGATGTTGTTATTTGTATTATATTTTATGAGATTTTTTTCCTATTTTTTTGGATTTTTTAGAAGAGATTATTAAAAAGTTCAAGTTAATTACGAGACAGACACTCATTTTTCTCCCTGACCACTCGTTTTTCTCCCCAGCCACTCATTTTCTTACCCTGACACCTTACGAGATGATTCCTGACCTTCTTCCTGACCACTCATTTTCCCCTCCCGACACCTATTTACTCTAAACCTCGGACGCCGTCACCATCCAGCCACCACCATCCTCCTCACCCAACTCCCTTCTCCTTTTCCTCCTTTCCCTCTCCCCCACGATCCTCACTTGATCCAGCCACAACCTTGTTGTCGTCGCCGCTTGATTGATGATTAGGCATAGAATTTTATCCAATTTTATTTGATAATGAATTGTTTTATAATTTTATTGTGATGCAAATGATGTAATTGTAAATAGGAGTTGGTTTAAATATAAATGCATGTTAACAGATGATAATAGTGAATTAGAGTTTGAATTTAAATTCATGTAAATAGATGTTGTCTTATATAGATTGATGAGGAGTGTAGCATTCATGCATTATACTGGGTGTTAGTATTTAGCCTTGATGTGTAGGTACGGAGTATGAGCTCGCCGCCTAGACGCGTGGACACGATTGGAGCTTCTACCAAATATGTTAGGACTCATTCCCTATTTTATGCTCTATTCTATTGTCTATTATGTTAATAATCATAGGACGAGTTAAGTAATATTTTATCAAATCCTACTTAACCTAGGTCATTTAAGCGATCAATCTTCCAGATTAACAACTCTCGAGGATGAGATCCCTCAAGTATGTTTTCGAAAACAAGATCCACCACAAGTTGCCTCCGAGCCTATTGTATAAATCCCCTCTCAGGCCTATCTATACAATTTTATTGAGTTTATAGTGAGACGAAAGATGGAAAAACCGACTTGCACGTACCATGAGCGGGTGCACGTGTCAGTCAAAGAGTGCTCTGGATTAGTGAGCGGGTTGTTCCATTCCCAAGGGATCATGACAACTTTGCATTTGAGTTCCTCACTCCTGGAGAATGTAGAGGTTTATGAGTATTGTTTAGTATAGTGCATGTATGGACTTGTGGTTTAAAGGGTACTAATAGCGACTGCTGAGAGTACTCAGTTTTCATGCACAAGGCCGGGAGACTTATACAGGTACGGAGAGGGTTTAGGATATACTAGTAGTCCCGAAGGATTAGAAAATGAAAGGAGAAAATACTGAGAGAGACATCAGTAGTTGCAGAGTAGTCATTTCAGGATGCTACCGGGTCTTCAGCTCAATGGCTCCTCAGTAGGTGCTTCACGAGAAGTATATGAATGTTTTCCTTTATATGAGAATTTGCTCTTATAGCCAGTTTGATATTAGTTATATTTTTGAACCAATAACACTCGTTACTGATATGTTTTTATAATATATGTAGGTGATGATCATGAGTAGGATGAGCCAGCTTGGACGAAGGAGCAGTGACGATGTCAAATGATAACATGTTTAATATTTTGAAGATGATGTAATGAAATGCAATACATGATGATGTGGTGTGATGTGATGTATGCTACGGTAGAAAAATTCCTAACGATGACATATTAATAAATATGTTTAAACATTGAATAAGTACAATAAGTAAGTCAGACACAAAATTGATGAGAAATGTAAATAGAATGCACAGGTGGGGTCGAGATCCAAGCTTAAGAATGATTATACAGTAGATTAGAAAGTTGTGTGTGTGTATATGTGTGTATATATATATATATATACACACACACACATACATACACATGTATACATGTTGATTTGACAGGGTGGCCCTTAATCCAACTTTTAGGGACATTCGGTCCGTCTTATTTTATGAATCTTATCGATTTTTATTGTAATTATTTGGTATGTGAATTGGTTGACATGTCATTTATATAGTAGCATGTTAGTTTATTTTTGTATATTCATCCATATATAGCAATTGACATTTTTCATCTCGAGACACCGAGAGTAGATCCGTAAGTATTGAGTTCGGGTTAGCCGACTTAACCGGTACCAGTAATATTTCAGTTCGGTTCCCGAGCATTAACCGGATTTGGGGTGTTACATCGAGTCAAGTTTGAGTTTAATCATTTAAATGTCAAGTTTCGAGCCGAGCTAAGCCAAGTCGAACGCCAAATGCTTATGAGCTGGCTCGCTTAATTAATGGCCCTCGTAGAATTCCTTTGAATACATTTGTCACCAATTCATAACAGTCAAATTTAGCGTCATTTTTGGGATATTTTCTTTTGAATATTGCCGTAGACTAATGTTTACAGCATAGTAAATGCTCATAAGACTAACTTCAATCCCCCATTTAATTTAACACAAATCCACCCACTATATAATCACCAATATGCAGCTTTGCTTGGTCGGATTTTGTCCGAGGGATTCACGATGTTGAATTTGAAAGACAATATGGGAGAAGAAGATTGCAACACTCGGCTTTCTCTACCAACAGGTCCTCAGAAGGTCTTTTCTGTGTCTGGTCATGCTGCCAATAACAAGAGAAAGCAAGAGTTAGAGCTAAGCCTTTGGCCTTCTCCGGACTTGACCAATGCGGGGAAAGATCATCAAGATCATCAAGAATTGGTGGACAAGTGCTTCAAAGACGTCAATATTTCCAGGAAGAAGATTAGGCTGACCAGAGAGCAAACTCACTCTCTCGAGAAGAGCTTCGAGGAACACACCACCCTGAGCCAGGTTGGTTAATTCATCTCTATCAATGCTTTGATCAATACCATTCTCTTGGAATTGGGTTTTTGAGTAGACACGGCCTCTTACAGACTCAGAAGGAGGAACTGGCTGCCAGGCTCAGCTTGCTTCCACGGCAGGTCGAAGTTTGGTTCCAAAACCGAAGATCGAGGTATTAGTACTTCCACATTGTTTATATACAAAAAAATCATCATTTCTTGTTATGTGTGTCATCTCAGTGGTGGATCAATTACCTAAGTCGATCATTTTTCTTCAAAAGTTCAATCTGTTCGAGTATGAACACACTGTAATAAAAATATTTTTGAAGTTATATCATATGAGACCAAAAGAATACTTTAGATGTTAATTGTTTAATTAAAATTTTTTAAAAGCTCAAGTCATTTATGAAAGAGAACTCGATATTATTTATCTTATTATAATCTTTTGAGAAAAACCCAGAACAAAGATCAAGCAAACAGAGGTGGACTGCGAGTTCCTCAAGAGGTGCTGCCAAAGCTTGATCCACGAAAACCGGAGGCTGAAGAGCGAGCTGCAGGAGCTAAGAGCCCTCAATGTGCCGCCGCCAATGTCGCCGAGGTTGTCCCTGCGCTTCGGTCGGTCACCCGCCGAGAGATCGGTGTTGGCCATCTGCCCCTCCTGTGAAAAGCTCGGCGTCCCACCTTCCTCCATTGCCATCATTGAGAGCAGGACGTCGGAAGATGAGAAGCCAAAGCTTGCGCTTGGACCTCCTCTCTCCGACAAATGAATGGCAGGGTGAAACGGCAGCCCATGTCTTTTTTTTGGTATATAGACCAATCAACCATTCGACCAACATTGATAATCATCGAATTTCTACTTACTTCTCAGTCTATCAATCGACCCCTTAGAATTTTTATTCTTTTATGATTAACCTGATTTATGTGATATTTTCTTATATATATATATATATATATAATTTTCTAAATTTTATTTTAATTATAAATAATTGTCATAAAATATTTGAATATTTATATTTTTTATATGTAAGTACATATAATATATTTTAATCGATTTGGGTATGGATTTGTATGTATATATGTATGTGTATTTATATGTATGCACGTATGAATGTATAATATATACATTTAATATATATTTAATAATTCATGTTATAAATTGGTTTGGGATATGTAAGAAAAGTCAGTTTGAAGTTTGGAAGTTAGTCAAAGGGTTCCCATAATGGCACCAGTTATTTGAATATTAAATCAACCTGAAAAAAGGTTGTTATGCATGTTAGCATTGAATATCATATGATTGTCAGATTGATTTTTTGTTTATTGCAAAAACACGATAAACATGTAAGTATATAGATGAGTATTATGATCAATAATGTTACACCCTAAATGTGGGTCACTGGTGAATCAAACTGAAATGTTACTGCTCATCCGATTAAGTCGTACAATCTGAACCTAACCCAAATAGATCTACTCTTGGGGTCTTAAGAATGAAAACAAATATAGTTATGCATGTATGAGATGCAAAGAGCCATAATAGGATCCTATGTAAATGACATGACAACTAATTAATACTAAAAAACAATCAAGATAAAATTGATAAAATTTTTAAAATAAAATGGACAAAGCGTTCCCTAAAAGTATAACAAGGTAGCAATATATTTATATATCTCCAAACACGACAAAATCTTTATTTCCAGCACAAAATCTTGACCCATATGTTCATTTCATCTTTCATTTTGTTATATCTGTCATATCACTTTCAATTACTATATCAATCTCAAAATTATTGCACTTCATCATAAAATATCAAATGATAAACTGATACATCATAATTAAAACACAACAATCTAAACATATTGTTTCAGGTTTATGTGTGTGCACATAGCAGTTACTACTCATCCGTCCAGGGTGGCATATCAGACTTCTGATCCTTACCTACATATATATAAAAATATGTAAGTAACGAGTGTTACTAGTCCAAAAATAACTATATCAAACTAACAAATAAGAGTTGACTCTCATTTTGAAGAAAAAACATGTATTTCTTCTGCTAAACTCTCATAAAAGCATCACTGGGGAGCCATCGAGCAACGGACCGAACAACATCGTGAACTGACTCGTTTGCTGATGCCTCTCTTGGCATTTTCTCATTTTTTCTAATCCCTCGAGACTACCAGCATATCGTAAGCCCTCTCTTGTCCTCCACATATCTCCTTGCCCGAAGCACAAAGGCCGAGTACTCTCAAATAGTCACTTTTAGTACCCTCTGAACCATATGTTCAGTCGTGCACTGTACTAAACAGTACCCATAAACCTTCACATTTCTCTAGGTGTGATGAAACTCAAAGGCGGAGTTGTTAGGATCCCTCGGGAATGAAACAACCCTCTTACTAATCCCAACCCGCTGTGATTGGCACGTGCACCCACCCGAAGGAAACTTGAGGTGGATTTTGTTTTTAAAAAAAACTCAAGGGATCTCATCCTTGAGGGTTCTTAATCCGGAAAACTATCGATTAAATGACCCGAGTTAAGTGATATCCAATAAAACACCACTTAACTCATCCTGTAGTCAATAAAGAAAACCAGAATAGAGTGAAGCGAAAAGTAGGGAACAAGTCCTAAATAGACTTAGTAGAAGCTTCAAACGAGGTCACGCACCTAATCGGCGAGCTCCACCTCCGCACCTACACAATCAAACTGAATGCTAACACACAAGCTAACTGTATGTTGTGTGTATGAAATGGATGCATGCGAATCATGACAAAATTATGAATACTATAATTACTAACATCACTATTGAACTATCACCAAATGAGTTAAATAAACAATTAACAATTTAAAACTTTCCTATCATGTCAATCCTCGTTTTAAATTAACTTTATAATCAAATAATAATTAATCTACACAATTATAACCATAATTCCTAACTTCACAATTTTTTAACATCATCTATAACATATTTAATTTCTAAATCAAATAATTTGATCTATCATTAATCTTAAATTATATAAGAAATGTATTAATCACCGACAACCATCCTGAAATTACAAAATGAATACAGTAACAAAATCATGAACAATTCAAAAAAAATTGAATGAAATGCATAATGATCAAAATAAATTAAAATTATAAAATTTGAGAAACGATAAGATCTTATAGTGATTCGGACTCAAATTGGTGACGATAATGATGGCCGCGGTGGCCGATGGTGCCGAGGATGGTGATCGTGGCTGAAATCGGTGAGGTGGAGGGAGGCTAGGGCTAGTGTAGGAGGGTAGGAAGAGGAGACGGCGGCGAGTCTGACGGAAATTGGTCGGCAGCGGTGGTGGTTGCCAGTGCGGGCGGCGGTCAAAGGATAGGTGGGATGGGGCGAGTAGCATAGGTGGGATGGGGTGAGTAGGATAGGGGAAAGTAAAGGGAAAGGGAGAGGTCGACGAGGGAGGAAGCTGGCTGGCGACAGGGTGGTGGCGGTGCACGCCGACGGCTGCAAAGAAACCGGCATGGGCGGCAGTTGGCTAGGGTTGGGGAAAGAAGAAGGGGAGAGGAGGGAAGGTAGGAGGTAGGTGAGGGGGAAAGGCCGGTAAGGGTGGTCACCGGAAGCGTCAATGCTGCCGGCAGCAACGTTGGGTGGAGGCGGTGATGAGGGTGAGGAGAAAAGGGTCGGGAGGTATAAAGCGATGGGAGTTTCGTAAATTAAATTTGACTCGTTCCCAACTAGAGTCAATACTAATAAATAAATTTTAAAAATATATAATAAATATAATAAAATACCATAAAATAAAATAATTTATTCCTAACTTGAATGACATTCTCTAAGCTTATTAACTCACCCAAAAATAATAAAAACAGCATCCGAACGCGATAAATAGCATAATTCTAATTCTATAGTCTACTAAAAAAACTTTGCGTACTCTCATATACTCTAATAAATTATTTTGTTATTGCGTTACTAATGTTATCATCATATATTTGGGTACACGTGACACTCATAGCTCGTAGCACATGGCCGACTTCGGTTTAGCACATGTGTTGAAACTAATTCGACTAAAAATAAGAGTCGAACTAACCGGTTCCAACTATAAAACCCAAACTTGGGTCGTAGGTTTTACACATAATAATGTTAATTAGAGTATCATAATATTATAACTTCTTATAAACATATGATCAAAATTTTAATTTACGGGCTACTTAGCATATACTAATCTTATTTTTAATTTTAGCTTACTTTTATTAAGAAAGTACTGTGTTCTTTAACTACTTTATTGTGTAGTTAACTAAGAAATAAATGAAAGATATTGAAACTTGTACTTCTAAATAAATGTGAAGTACTCTACTTGTGAGAAAGATTACATACAGCCTAAGAATATGGCAAGACAAGCTTTGAGAAGAATAATATGGTAACTAAATCGAAACTTAATAAGAAAAAAATCCTAGAATTCAAGGTGCTGATCTTCAGTATACCTTTGTTGCCTTGCCCGATTTGGGCCAGTTTTGAATCAGTTTAGTTTTCAAACCATAAGTATGGGGCTCAGATGGCTATATGAGCATGCCATGGAGCCTAGGTATGCCGGTGATGAAACACCCCAATTTGGTCCAAAGGGATGGACCAAATTGTGATATTCTAATTTGGAAGCTACTCGTTGAGCTATCACATGCAGACTTTATGAAAGCGGATCTTAACCCTCCGTAGAGGCTTAAGACGGACACCAGGCTTGGTTTTCATATAATGCGTGTAGAGCTTCGTACAACAAAGGCGAATCTTAAACTTAAAAGAATCATATATGAACACCCCTAGCTGTAATAGAGGTAGAACCTCCCCTACAACTATAAGCAGTGACTTTAAAAATGTGATAATCACTCCCAACTGTAGAAGAAGTGCACCCTTGTTATAGTTTTGAGGATACATGTTGTTGCGTACATCATATTCTTATTACTTAGTTCAAGTGATTGGCTTAGGTTTTCTTATTAGTTACATGAAGATTATGCGAGTATTTAAATAAGCATCTTGGTTACCTGTTCCTTATACCCTACGTGAGCAATAATTAAAACGTCAGAGAAATTATGCAACATCATCGAATATCAGGTCATCAAACACTAATATTCGGACATCACGTGGGTCTTCAACTGTTGTGAGCCGTAACCCCCTCCACCCATGTTACTCTAGCACACAAACAACTGTAGCCAAATAGGTTTAGTGTATCTGACTTAGTTTCTCGTCATGTTTCATGACTTTGGTTTATATACCTTGTAGATGATGGTTAGCCTTGCCCCAAAGTATTGCAGCTCAACAGTATTAATATAATAATATAGCGATAAAGCATCTTTAGCATAACCATCATAGCATACATCCGAATCATACAAAGTTCGCATAGTTAGGGTTTATGCCCGTTATATAGTCATCCACAAAATACATCGTCCAAAACAAACAATATAACACAGGGCCCCTACTACCACCTCTACTGAGCCGCCTAATCCAGGCACCTAGGCCGGCCAACGCCAGGAAACCTCAACTATATATAATAGAAAACTACGTTAGTAATAAAATAAATTTGATTACCAGTCTGAATAACTACCGGTAAAACAACAAACTAGCAAATGGGTATTCCATTACCCACAGGAACTTAGGAAACTTCAGAATTGCCTCACACTGAGCAATAAGGAAACATACTTAAACAAGTGTGAACACACATGCACGACTAATATTCATATTCATACATACAACACTACATCCTCACATCCTCGATATAGCACTCGCCACAGTACTTGAGTGGCAAAAGAAACAACTAAGTTAGTACCAAAAAGTTTAGAAATGTGTTACGTTATGCAGTACCCTCATACTCTGCACTACCTCAGGGTTTGAAGGAGTACTCATGTGGTCTATACATCATGTGTACACTCTTACTCGTAAAAGCCATAAACCCTCATATTTATACATATTGGCTTGGGAGAGGATTTAATGCTTAATTTCTAGATCTTATCTTTTAAAAACCATCAAGGGGTCTCAACCTTAAAGTTTTATTACACACGTGGCTAAATGGCCCGGCATTGGACGAATCCGATAAAATGCGGTTGATGTTGTCTTATGTCTAAAATGTGGTTAAACTCAACATGCAAGGAGTCAAGCAGAGATGAAGCAAAGGGAGAATCATACAGACCTAGATGAGTAGAACTCTGTATTCTAGTAGGTAAGCACACCCGCATTACTTAACACGGAGATGGAACCGAATAAAAATTGGGTCACATCGATACTTAACACGAGGTAAAACCTCCACACAAGCTCGACACTTATCACTTAATTATCTTAATTAGGTGCTAAGTGTGACACCCCGAATCTTGCTCGCTCGTGAACCGAACCAAACCGAACCGGGTCTTGAGTGGATCTACTCTTGGCGTTTCAAGATGGAAGATATCAATAGCTATGCATGGATGAATGCACGGAAACCTAACATGCAACTACATGGATGACATGATAACTAGTTTACAAAATAAAATAATTACGATAAAATCGATAGAAATTTTGAAAATAAAACGGACAAAATCTTCCTTAAAAGTGTAATTAGGGGCCATTTTGTCAAGTCAACATGTACAGATAAATAAATCCAGATACATTCATTACACTTTATTTTTCTCATAAATATTTAATTTGGTCACATCAAAATATTCTCGATATTTGGGTCTTAACCCACCTGTTCATTGTATTCACATTTCACTTCTAATTGGGTGTTGACCGACCTGCAAATTTTCATTCCACATTTATCATTCGACTTGCACACTAATATCTGATCAAATCATAATATCACTATCCATTTCTATTTACCACAATCTTCATCATAAGTATTTCATTTTTGAATAATAGCATAACAACATAATTAAAACAATCAAAACAAACATTCGGTTGACGCACATGTGTGTGTGTGTGTGTGCAAAGTAGATCACTACTTCTCGATCCAAACTAGCGTATCCAGTATTTAATCCTCACCTACATATATATAAAGTAAAATGTTAGTAATGAGTGTTACTGATCTAGAAATATAACTACATAGCAAACTGGCAAATGAGAGCTGACTCTCATTTAGAAGAAAACCTTTATAAGCCACTGGATTACAGACTCGATAGCATCCCAAACTGACTGGCCTGATGCCTCTCTCGGCATTTTCTTATTTTCTTAGTCCCTTGGGACTACCAATATATCCTAAGCCCTCTCATTTCCTCCATAATTCTCTTGGCCTTGAGCACGAAAGCTAAGTACTCTCAGGCAGTTGCCTTTAGTACCCTTTGAACCACAAGTCTGGACATGAGCTATACTAAATAGTACTCATAAACCTCCACATTTTTCCGGGTGTGAGGAACTCAAAATGGGAGTTGTTAGGATTCTTCAGGATTGGAATAGCCCACTCACTAATCTAGAGCCCACTTTGACTAGCATGTGCACCCGCTCATGGTATGTACGAGTCGGTTTTCCCATCTCTCGTCTCACTAAAAACTCGATAAAACTATATATATGTCTAGGAAGAGATTTATATAATATGCCTGAAGGCGAATGCAGTGGATCTTATTTTCGAAATCAAACTCAAGGGATCTCATCCTCAAGAGTTATTAATCCAGAAAATTGAATGATTAAATGACCCGGGTTAAGTGGGATTCAATAAAATGCCACTTAACCCGTCCTGCAAGTAATAAAACAATGCACAATAAAAATAGTGTAAAATAGGGAACGAGTCCTAAACGGATCTGATAGAAGCTTTGAGTGTGTCCCTGCTTAATACACTTCATTCAAGCAATTCATATTTTTATTTACAATAAAAATATCAAACACAACAATTCACAAGTCCTAGCATGTATTGCTAAGAGTAATCAATTTTAAATATTTAAATAGGAGTTAATTATACCTCGTGTTGTCGACAATCGACAACGGCTAGGGATTTCATCGCGTGTCTCGGGGCTCGAATTTGGCGTTCGTCGGCATCTGAAGTTTGTCCAGGTTCGACTAGATGAGCTCAATGGAAGATCCGCAAATTCTAGCGAATCTGATTTTCGATAGTTTTTTGGCAGTTTCCTGTGGTTTTCCAACGACTGTTGCCAGTGCCGGCTACCGGCAGAATGGCAGTGGTGTGAGGTTTTGTTGGCACTGGCTCAGCGAGCCCGATGCGTCTATGACGTCGACGAGGTTGGCAGAGGCGACAGCTCGAATGAAAAAGGGCAAAGCAGGGGCGATCGGTGGTGGGGTGACTAGATCTGGCCGGGATGGGTAGCACTGGACTTTGCTCTAGTCGGTAAAGATCGCAGGAGGGTCAGCGATGTCGAGGCGGTGATGGGAGCACGGCTCCCTCGCGTTGTGAGGGCCGAACGACGGCAGGGGGTAGGGGTGGGCGCGGACGTCCGAATTGGTCCGTCCGTCCGAAGTCCGAAGTATGTCTGACCGAATTTGACCGACCGAATTTGACCGACCGAATTTGACCGAATTAAAACAAACCAAACATGGACATTTCTTTGTCCGACCGAATGACCGACCGAATGACCGATATTTTACATCAATAATATAATATTTTTAACATTTGTAAGGCTAATATTATAGTTTATAAAAATTTTAAAATGTAATATACAGTAAATTAATTAAGTTCATACATAAAATTGATATTTAATATCTTAAATAACAAAAAATGACATACATAGGATAAAAGTCACTCTTATTATAAGCCATAAATACTTTGAGAGTTAAGACCCAACAATCTCCTGTGTGAAATAACATAAAAAGATGACAAGTAAAGCCAATGATGAAACATTCAAAATTTCAATTATATCGCCAATAGTATATGATGTTTGTTCTGCAAGAAAGCATCTGTTCTCATGCAAATGTGAGTGAACAGTTAATCAGGTGCGCTAGTTTCATTCTTTAATAAGCACCAACGTCTCAAGTAACGAAACATTTCGAAGAAAAAGTAGATTCGAAAACTACGACTTTAAACAAGCTAAAGTTTGGTATAAAAAAGAACAGGCTAGATTTTATAAATTAATCTCAACAAAAATTTCACCATCCTTCAATCTTTGTATCCCTCAACAGAAAACAATCTTTGAAATTTGGTATTCTCCAGCAATTATCAAAATGCTAAGTATAGCAAGGGAAGCAAAGAGATAACATCATAAGTAGGATACACATATTTAGAATGTGTTCAATATAATCTGCTCACAGTACTGCCGTTGTGCTTGTCAACATTTAGCATAATTAGTTGAAAATGTAAGAGTTTACATAGTGAGAAACAACTTAAACGAATTACCATTCTTAATTTCATCAATAAGGCCATCCCCACCAACAATGTCAGCTCCAGCAAGAAACCAGCTAATAAAGTCACACAAACACAGTAATTCCAACCCCTGAAAAAGCCAAAACTCATTTTCAAATGTCAAAATTAAGCATCACTAATAACTAGTACTAATGATAATAGACAGACACAAATTTCCCATAGATCACACAAGTGAATTAACACACTCAATTACAACAAGACAAGCAACTACTCCTATAGCAAAACAACTAGCTAACACATGCAAACAAACACATGAGCAAGCTCAATCAAAGTCAACAAGACGCAACAGAGGAAAGAAACACAGACCTCTCCTAGAGAGCTTAGAGGTGGAGAAGGCACTAGCGGTGATTATAGACATGAAGATGTTGGAATATTATCTTCATCAACATAATCATCAATATCTTCCCATTCTTCTATATTCATTGTTCCAAATAAATTTGATGATGAACTTTGTTGTTTCCCTATAAGTAAGAAATATAGTAAGAAAAATATACATATAAAAAAATACATCAAAAATAGAAAATGAATAGATATAAAATATGGATTACCTTCATATTCACTCCTCAACCAATTTTGGGCACATATCAAAGCTTCAAGTGTTTTTGGGCTCAAACTATTCCTAGTTGATCCAATTGTTTGTTCTCCAATACTAAATGCGGATTCGGAGGCGACGGTTGACATAGGAATGGCTAAAACATCTTGAGCAATTTTTCCCAAAATAGGATATTTTACTATGTTCAATCTCCACCATGACAATATATCGAATTGCTCATCTACTCCATCCACAAAAGGAATAGTTGGTTCATCAAAATAATTCTCTAAATCAGTTCGTGTTGGCTCCTTTGATGAACATTCCATAATCAACTTACTTACTCCTTGCAATCTCCTACTTAAGCCTCCAATAGGACGAACATTTGATGAACTTTCAATTTCAATAATGGGCTTATTTGACATACATCTAACTCTAGATTTCATAACACTTGAATAAACATTATACATGTTTGTCAAATATTGTTTCACTTTTGTGACCATATCGTCTCCCTCTTCCTTGTAAATCGTGTGAAAATAGTACACAACAAAAGTCATTTTTGATCTAGGGTCCAAAATCAAAGCAATTGCCAACAACATATTTGCTTCTTTCCAATATTTATCAAACTTTTTCAACATTGCATTTCCCATTGATGACATCAAATATGATTCACTACTACACCATTCCATCAATTGAAGCTTGAGCTCACAAATCATGTTGAAAAAAATATTTGATGTAGGATACTTAGTGCCGGAAAAAATTTCGGTTAACTCATAAAATGGAGCCAAACATTCATGTATCACTCTTAAATCTTCCCATTCATCCTCAAAAGGACATATAAAATTCACATCAAAGCAACTATAACGTTCAAAAACATCTTTGAAATCTAAAGCCACACCGATCATTTTGTAAGTAGAATTCCACCTAGTTTTCACATCAAGCACTAAAGAATGTTTAGGTGCATTCAATTGGCTTGCATATTTGTAGAAACAATCACTCTTTATAGTTGAACCTTTAATATATTTCACACATTCACGAACCTTCTCTATAGACTTAGCAGTCTCATTCAACCCATCTTGAACAATTAAGTTCAAAACATGAGCACAACATCTCACGTGAAAACAATCACCTGCAAAATTTGGACTTCTACTTGAGAAAAAAGACTTCATTTCTTTGGCTGCTCCATCATTTGCACTTGCATTATCAAATGCAACTGTAAAAACCTTTTTATCAAGTTGCCACTCACAAATTTTACTAATAAGACACTTGGCTATGCATTCTCCAGTATGCCGACTTTCAACTTTGGCAAAATTTAATATTTTTTTTGCAATTTCCAATTTTCATCAATAAAATGAGCTGTCAAAACAATATAAGCAATATTCTGTGAAGATGTCCAAATATCACTGGTAAAACTAATTTGACTCTTAACTTTTTCCAAAATGTCAAACACATTTTTTTCTCCTTTTCATAAATTCCAAGACAATCTCTTGTAATTGTCCTCCTAGAAACCATCACAAATTGCGGTTGCAAGTTACTAACCCACCTTCTAAATCCTTCATGTTCCACAATTGAAAACGAATACTCATGCAAGATAATTGCCTCGGCCAATTCTAATCTACTCCTTCCTTGATCAAATTTCCAAACTTCTATTTTATTGTCTCCATCCTTTTTCACTCCCATCTTGAAAATTTGTTGCCCAATATCACCACTTATATTTTTTGTCCTCTTCATTTTAAAATTAGGGCATTTCCCTTCAACATGCCTCCATAAATGAGTAGTTCCATAACTTCCGGCTCCTTCAAACTTCTTTTCACAATAATGACAAATAGCAAATGTTCCATTCTTCTCATATTTCTTATCAAAATAGGCCCATACACCGGATGCCATTTTCCTTTTTTTGATAATGCACCATCTGGAGATTCTCCTTCTTTAGCAGTCGAATTTTTGTTATCTTTTCCATCTCCACTTTGTTCATTTACATTTAGTAATGAACTTGCATGATCCATCTGTGAAAAAAAATCAAATTATAAATATAAAATGTTATAACTAGTATAAATCAATTTTATTTATAAAAGTGGTATCAACTATCAACAAATATTATTAATTGACACTTTGACAGTACCTATTCTTTCCAAGATGCAAATTTCCTTCACCAAAGCACAAATTTTTATAGCTCAATCACTGCATAATTTCATTAGTATAAAATTTTTTTACATTATCATCCAAGTATAAATAATCAAACTTTATAAAATAATAAGAATTAATCCTAGATATAAAATAAATTAAATTTAGGATAAATTAAGTGATATATACGCGGCGGCAACGGGCGGCGGTTCGACGGAGTCCGGCGGCGTCGCGGCGGCAGTCCGGCGGCAGAGGCAGGGCAGACGAGGCACTGAGGCAGGCAGTGACGGAAGTTTAGGGTGGCGGTCCGGCGGAGGCAGGCGGCGGCGGAGGCTGGAGCGGCGGAGGCGGGAGCGGCGGATGCAGGGAAGCCGAGGCAGGCGACGGTGGATCTTCACACGGCGCGCAGAGGGTGGCGGAGACACGAGCAGATGGTGGCGGTCCGGCGGAGGCAGGCGGTGCAAGCTGGGAGCGGAGGCCGGCGGTCCAAGCTGGGAGCGGAGGCAGGCGGCGGCGGACGCAGCGTGCAAAGGTGGCGGAGCGGAGGCAGCGTGTCGCGACGGTGGCGGTTCGGCGGAGGCAAGGGAGGGTGGGTGAGGGCGGCAGAGGGCGGGGAGGGCGGCGGCAAGAGGCGGCGGCGGAGGGCGGCGGCGGCGCTATGAACAGTGGGTTTTTTTGTTAGGGTTTAGTTTCTTTGTTAGGGTTTTGAAATTTGGTTTTGATTTTGGACCGTCCACGGACATTGTTCGGGCCCGACGGACAAGTCGGACATTAACTCGGTCGGACAAGTTTTGTCCGATAAAATTTCGGACAAACGCGGACAATAACTTGTCCGA
>JAURVB010011191.1:0-28884 GCA_033002965.1 Piper betle
ATGTATCTTCGATTGACAACAACATGACTTCTAATATACAGAAGCAATCAAGGTTTTTTTAAAATTTTTTTAAGGTAATTAAGCTAAAATTAGAGCCATTTAAGTATTACTCCAAGGAAATAAATTAATCTATATATAGAATTGTTAGAAATTATGAATGACTTAAGGTTATACCTTTTCTAGAGGCTACATTTTTCGCATGAAAAGTCATCAACTAAAAGGTGTTATTAGTCATCTTGATAGCCAATATCTCCTCACTCTCCATATATGCTAGCCAAGACACTAGTCAACAACATAACCGATTGGTTCGCTAATGAACCGACCGGCGGTTGCACGTGTAAAACCTACAACTCGAGTCAGAGTTTTACATTAGCGAACCAGTCGGTTCAACCGTTGGTTTGAGTCGAGTCATTTTCATTACCGCGTGCTAAGTTGAGGCCAACCATGCATTATAAACGATGATCAAGTGTACATGAATATATAATGATAACATCATAAAGATAATGAGAAATGAGTTATTAGAGTATATGACAGTATATAATTAATTTTTTTATGTATTTGATCGTAGAATTACTTTTAGGCCGAATAAAGCATTAGGACATATTATAGAGTAGTTATTAGAACATGACATTGTTGTGTTATGTTGTATGTTATATTTTATGAGATTTTCCCTTATCTTTTTGGATTTTTTTAGAATTGATTAAGAGTTAGTTATAATTTTTGACTTGAGTCGAAGAAGAGTTAACTTTTATTCACAAAATTGCCACCAAACCCCCTTCACGACCCTTTCTCCTAATCCACCCCGACGTACCTCAATTCTCACGTTGACGCCTCCTCCAGTCGCCGCACCACCGCTGATCGACCCGCTGCCTCTGTTGGAGCTCCACCGTGCCTCCCCTAGCCATCTCTGCCGTAGCCCGACCTCCACAATGCACGGGAGCCACACCCTAGCTCTGCCAGTCCCGACGTTGATTTGCCGCTAGTCCCGGTGTAGATTCACCGCCGTTCGTGCCATTCCACTGCCACCGTGACGCCGACGCCTCCCCCTTCGACCCTCAACCATTTCCCTTTTACGTAGGGCCACCACCGAGGCCGGCCAAGGGCCAATCGAACTACCGACTGACCCTCGGCCGACTCGACGCCACCCCAGACGATCATCACCATCGCCGTAGCTGTCATCCTCACCACCACCACCATTGGGTCAAGCTCGCTGAGCCGATGCTAAATTATAGGCCTGATTGCCTCGTTGAAAAAGTAGACGAAAACTGACAAAAAACTATCAAAAAATCAGATTCGCTGAAATTCATCAAATCTTCCGCCAAATTCATCAAGTTGAACCTGATTGAACTTTGGACACCACCGGGTGCCAATTTCAAGTCTCAAGCCGCACGACAAACCCTAGCCGTCACCAATTCTAGACATCGCGAAGTATAATTAACTTTGACTTAATTACTTAAAAATAATAATTATTAGCACAACACGCTAGAATTGATTGATTGGTGTGTTAAATATTTTTATTGTAAATAAAAAAATGAATTGCGTGATTGAATTGTATTAAAATGAATGCTAAGGAACTAATTAAGTAAATTAAGCAAGTAATGATAATTAAATGCAACATAGCCTTGAACATCTAATATAAATTGATATGAGTTTTGTCTTGATGTGTATGTGTTATAGGATGTGTGAATGTATCATAAGCGGGTGTTAGCTTTTAGTTTTATGTGTAAGTACGGATTAGGAGTTCGTCGCCTAGGCGTATGCACACAATTGGTGCTTCTACCAGGTCTATTTAGGATTTGCTTCTAGTTTGACTTCTTTACTTTATCCTGTTTTGTTTTAACATGTAAACAAACACGTCGACTGGTAAATTTATTGTGTCCCACTCCATATGGGTCATCTAGTCGCATGAAATTTCCAGTTAATAACCGTCGAGGATGAGATCCATCAAATTTGTTTTCAAAAACTCAGATTTAGATCAGGATGTCTTTGGGCCTATTATATTATAATCTCTACCCCATGTAATTTTTTCAAGTTTTTAGTGAGATGTGAGAAAAGGGAAAACCGACGACTGCATCTTGAGGTAGGCACGTGTTACTCAAAGTGGGCTCTGGATTTGTTGAGCATCAATTCCATATCCGGGGGATCTTGATAACTCTACTTTTGAGTTCCATAAACCCGGAGAAGTATGGAGGTTTACGGGTACTACTATGCAATGCATGTTTAGACTAGTGGTTTCAAAAGGTACTAAAGGCACATGTCTGAGAGTACTTGACCTCTGGACTAAGGGTCATGAGTGATACAGAGGATATAGAGGGCTAAAAGAACAGAGATTGATTTTCTCGCGTAAGAGATAGTTTAAAGTTGCCAAAGAATGAGATGAGATAAAAAGGGGGCACTGTTACACGAGGTCGACGACTCCTAATCAGTGCCCTTATGAGAGATTCTAAGAAGAAGATAAGAATGTTTTCATTCAATATGAGGGTCAGCTCTCTTGTGTCAGTTTATTATTAGTTATTTTTGGACCGGTAATACTCATTATTGATATTTTTCTATTATCTATATAAGTGAGAACCTTGAGGATTAAGTGTTTTTGGGACTAAGGAGGAGCAACAATGAAATTGCACACACATGTACTTGCTAAATGTAATTTATGATGTTGAATGTGAAATTGTTTTGAATGATGCAATTTAAATGTTATTTCTATAAATGGATAAAATATTTTGCATGTGAACGAAAATAGTGAAAATAAATGAACAGGTTGGAAATGAAGTCTAGACTTGGCTCAGAAGATAAAAAATGAATGGAATTGAAATGTTGAAAGAAATGTCATATTTTTTACTGTGTTTTCTATTTTTATTGTTATATATATATATATATATATATTGTTTGTTTGTTTGTTGTTGATAGGGGGTCCCTATTGCACTTTTAGGGGAGACTTTATCTATTTTGTTTTGAAAATAATTATTTTCTTTAAAATTTTCACTTGTTTGGTTTGTTTTATACATGATTCATTGCATAGCATCTATCTAGAATAACGTTAAATCCTAAACATCTCATCAATGTATTGTATGCTTACAGCACTATTTTGAAACGCCGACGATAGATCCGAAGTGGACTTTACTGAATCAAGTAGATTAGCGAACAGTTTGGTTGCCAGTAGCATTTTTGGGTTAGTTTACGAGTGATCCGAAATGGGGTATTACAGTGCAGGGATTAAATAAGGCGATTTATGAAAAAAATATTGAGATAAATTTATTTAAAATCCTTATGTCTTAGAATAAATAACAATGATAAATGGGTGCAAGTAAAAGTAAATGGTTAGGGAAAAAGTAAAGAGAGATGGAAGTGATGCCTGCTTCTACTATATTTTTAATAATGATTAAAAAGAATATTTTAGTATGGGTTCGGTTATAATTTAATTGGTTGAAAAGATCTCCCAATTGGAAAGTGTTATTTGTTAAAAACTTTGTTATTATTAGTTATGAAAGGAATATATGTTATTATTTTTTAAAGAAGTTTATTGGTTTAAAAGCTACAATTAATGTCCTGCTAGAAAACCTCCCTCCTTTCAAAGAGAAGGCATGCTTGATTTTTAATATATTAAAGTCAAATTAAAATGCATAAGAAAAGTTTAAGATTTTTGGGACTTTAAACTCTTGATAACTCTCGTATAGAATAGAATTTGTAAGTCAAAGTTGTGATGCTATATGTTCAGATATTGATAAATTTTAGATTAGTTGGTATTCAGAGAAAAACCAAGAGTTGTCTCCCCGCCCTCTCAATTTGGATAAGATGTTTGTAGCCACAATAAAATAAAAGGTAATAATGCGCTATGCTCAACGACTATTATAATAAAAATAATCTTAATCATCCTATCCGACTATTTTGAAAAGAAGTACAACAATTTCACTGTGACATTTTTTTCCTAACGAAGGTTGTGCCAGACTCCAAGAAGAGGCGTGAAAATGAGTGGAGATACGACATATACGTTAACACGCAATATTTATGTCAGCGGCTAGAAAATAAGATGAAGTTAACAAAGTTATGATAACGAGTAACCAATGAATTTTTCGATCAAAGCCAAAGGTATGATTAATGGTTTCATAGTTTCACTTTCGGCATCTCACTCACAAATTAGGGAAGACAATTTGGAAATCATACTTCCCGCTTCAATTAAATATACTGTTGAGAAAACAAATTAAAATACTCAGTTATTAACATGTGATTATCTTCGCAAAAGAAGAAGAAGAAAAAAGAACCATCCATATTCATATTATCTTAAAGGTTGCAAGACAAGTGGAGGGGAAAAAAGAAGTAAAAAATTATCTTTTAAAAGAAAAATAAAAGTGGGGGAACACAATTTCGCCATCAATATCTTCGGGAAAAAGTGTCAAAGCACAAAAAGGCCAATTTCTTGGCATAAAAAAATATATCAAAACACAAAAAGATATCACTATGGAAGCAGTGGATCATAACACAAAATTTCCAGAAAATCAAAGCTGTACACAACATAAAAATATTTCATGTCTAATCTCTCACTACAACCTGGCATCATTCATCAAGTTAGTACGTGGACTAAAGATAGTGCACAGACAATATCACAGACTAATTTAAGGGGCAGAGAGGCAGCTAAAATAGACAAAAGAAAACAACTCTTCAATGTTCGCCAAGAACATCATCAAAGTTCCAATCTCTAACAAAGTCCCTTCTCACAGCCCTGCTTCGAACTAGCCGAGGGGCGCCTGCAAGTCCTTGCCCTGCCACCACTATAGGTTGCGGATACACTTTGGAGGTCATATCGGCACGGCTATGGTCATGCAAAGCTGAAACCTTCCTCAAACAGCTAACCATGGTGGAGCATCGACCTTCACTATCAGAACTAGACGCGGAATAACTTCTAATTGAATGGGATGGACTGTCTACACTGTAGCAGAGGCAAGCTAAGCTCATGTTTCCTCTACGTTGACTCACAATCTGCAGTAAGAAAAGAATTACACTACTACAGATCTCAAAATGAACACACCATAACAATTCAGATGGAAAAGCAGATGAATAAATGAGGAATATAGACTCTTTCAACTAAATCTGACAGTAGAACAAAACAAAAAAATCATGCAATTCGCCATGGTTGCATCAAGTGATTCAATTTGGAAGATACACAATTAGACCGATACCATATGGACAAACACATTTATAAACTCTCGGATTCAGTCATGGATACAGCCACTGACTCATATCCTTCTTTTTTTCCTTGGAACGCCAAACAATTCATATCAGAAAGACATAAAGTAGACAGACCACGGCTTGAAAGCTCAATCTTAATAATCCGCAATACACATTTTATGAGCAAGCAATCTATACCATCAACCAATCAGATCTTCTCTAATTCAGCGCAAACCAATTGCGCTAGACAAATCAACTATAGCTTATAAACAAAAACATAATATGACGACGCAAATTACAACTATAGCTGACAAAGTATACAGAGAAATGCATTGATTCACGCTTAAGTAAACAAAGGAACAGTCTACTGATTGATTCATGCCAAAGCCTCCTAAGCTCATAAAAATATGTCTTCAAACAACCACAAAATTGTATAGAAGCCAAAAGAGCAACTAAATATGAACAACACGTAAACAAATTCAATTTAAATCGACAATACACAACACCAAGCACAAATAAACAACCCAACATCCAGTTTTAATAGCTGGAAACATGCAAGAACTCAATAGCAGACATTTCTGGTAAAAAAGTTCCAATGTTCACCCAAACACACGCACCCAAACAAGTCAAATCCCCCGTGAAAAAACGGGAGATCCAAACACATAATTAGCACAGCCAAGCAAGTACCGTTAAAAATTTACAAACATCCTAAAATTTCTATCAAAGATGGATCTTTTGGATCAACATACCGTGATAAAGAAGAGGCTTAGCCGCTGGCCTCGGCCCCAACGGTGGTGGCGATGGCACCTACGAAGGGGAGGACAGAGTGGAAGAGGGTGGCGGGGAGGCGAGGACGGTGTTGGAGGTGGAGATCCGGAGAAGAGACCACCCCTTAATCCACCCCGCACTTTACGGTTATTATAATATAAAGTTTTAATTAGTTGGTTTAATAACCTATTTTTTATCCATCTATACTTATCTTTTATCTGCGTCTATAATAATTTATTTATTTAAAAAATATAGTTAAAAATTTTATAGTCTTTTTTTAAAAGACAAGTGCCCCCACTGCGGAGCATCCTGCCATTCTGTTCCTAACCAAATTTCTGAAATAGAGTTTGGTCACTTTGAATTCCACACCGAACCAAACTTTAAACATCCTTAAAATTGAATTAAATAGAATTAAAATATTTCGGTTTGATTCGATTTGGTTTTTTTAAAATTGAAATTATTAAAATTACATCAAAATTAGTTATGATTTATACAATAAACAAAGTTAATACATGATTTAACGATCATAATCATATTCAAAACTATTATATATATAGATATTATATTAAATATTTCAAATAAATTATAAAAAAATTAAAAAATTAATAATAACCTACATAAAATATGAATATTAAGTTTTCTTCCGATTTTTCAATTGGTCTCGGACCAAATTTTCATGCATATGGAAAATTTATCTAATGTTCAAACCAAGTTGAATTGAAGTTTAAGAATAACCAAATCGAACTGACAATTCGATTCAATTAATTATTTTGGTTCAGACCAAAATTTGCTTAGCCTTAGCAAGTGATGACTTATGTTAATAAATAATTAAAAATTAAGGCTAGTTGGGTCAAACCCACTACTCTCTTCTATGCGTGATACGTCTTTATTTATTTTATTTACGACGTGTCGAGACGATATTACACACAATTGTATTGGAAAGCAACTAATGTGGAAAAAGTTGTGAAATATGTCACAAGATAAAAAAGATATATGCGTCTCAAAAAAAACCGAGATAGAGATTCTTACCATCACAAAAAAAGTGACATATGGGATAAGAAGTGATAGAGCAAAGAGAGTTGTTGGCTGCCATTAGCTTTGCTCTTAAGTTTTTATTTTTTATTTATTTTTTTGCCCCTCCGCGAGTAGCTTACTAGAAATATTTCCGACTTTTCATTCACAGTTTATTTCAATGCCATAAAAGTAAAACTAATTTAATTTTAGGGGGAAAAATCAAACCAATTTAACGGGGCATCGAAAATTACATTATAAGAAAGTAGAAAAGGTCACATAATCATAAAAACTGAGAAAAAATGTCTATTCTTAATATATTTTTTCATAGTTATATATAGAAATGTAGAAAAACTATATTAAGTTTAATGTATTGTTCAAAAATTTAAAAGAATTAAAACTCATACGTTAAATTTTCAAAGTAATTAGCAATGGAGAGAAGCTAATATAAGTTTAATTAGTTTGTATTTTGGATAGAAAATTCTTTTAATTTTCGCCTTAGATTTGAAACAAAATAAATTACAATCTTTAATATTTTATCAATGTAATTGAACCATAATAAATTAGTCGATATTTTATTACTTTTATGTGCTACTGACAAGGAAACAAGTACTATCATCTACAGGAAAGTGGTTATCCAATAAATGAATGAATATATATTGGCCGAGTCAGTCAAGTCATCGCTTATTAAATATTGACTTTGACGTGAGCCAATACAACGAATTTTCCGAGTCACGGCGAAGTCTTACAGAACTATATATATATATATATATATATATATATATATATATATATATATATATATAAGAATAAATATTGCTGTCTTGGCCGTGTTGGAGAACGACATCCAACGGCCAAGATCAAAAAAAAAAAGGAGGGGGCGGCGCTGCCGCAGGAGCGACGGCGGAGGGGGCGCCCTGATGCCCAGCCACAGCGAGATCCAGGGGGGGGGGGCGACAGAGGACAGGGGGTGCGGCGCGGCTGGGTGGCAGGCGGGGGCCGAGGGGGGGGCGCGGTGGGGTGTGGCGGGCGGGGGCCGAGGGGGGGCACGGCTAGGTGGCGGTGGGGGCCGAGGGGGGCACGGCTGGGTGGCGACAGGGGCCGAGGAGGGGTGCGGCGGGGTGGCGGGCTGGGGACCGGGGGGGCGTTGCGCGGCAAGGTGGCGGGCAGGGGACGGGGTGGCCGGCGGGGGACAGGGGGGGGGGCGCGCGCCGCGGGGTGGCAGGCGGGGGACCGGGTGCGGTGGTGTCGCACGGCGGCGGGGCGGCAGGGGAAGAGGCGGGGCGGCTAGATCCGCCGCCCGTCCCCGCGGTTACGTCGGCCAGGGTGGCGGCGAACCCGACGGCCGGCGGCAGCAGAAATTGTTTTTTTTTTTTTTTTGATGGAGAAGGGGTGTGGGGGTTGCTTCAGCCGTTGGATCAAAAATCCAACGGCTGAAACACTGCAGCACAACCACAGCCCCACCCTCATATATATATATGTACATTCCAATATTGTTATTAGAGAGCCGATTTCATGTGCCAGAGGCAAGAAATCGACTCCTTGCTCCACAATTTTTTGGGCCGTCCGATTACAAGGATGGCCCAGATTTATTTATTTTTTTTTAAAAAATAATTTTAATTTGATCTAAATCGTCCGATTAGAAGGACGGTCCAGATGATATGAACGGGCGGAGGCGGACCGCCGCCGCCGCGGGCGGGCAGCCGCGGCCAGATCTGGGCACCCTCCCTCCCCTGCCACGGCGGCGGCGCTCCCCTCCGCCCCATGCCGCCCTCGCCCCGCCTCGCCCACCCCCCGGCCGGCATCTGGCCGGCGGCAGCCAGATCTGGCCGCGGCTGGCCGTCCGCATCTGGCGGCGGCCAGATCTGGGCGCCCTCCCCTCCCCCACCACAGCTGGCGGCGCTCCGCCTCCGCCCCCCATGCCGCCCGCCCCTGCCTCTGCCCACCCCCCGACCGGATCTGGCCGGCGGCGGCCGACCCGGCCGCGGTTGGCCGCCCGCATCTGGGCGGCGACCAGATCTGGGCGCCCTCCCTCCCCCGCCACGGCGGCGGCGCTGCGCCTCCGCCCCCTATGCCGCCCTCGCCCTGCCTCGCTCACCCCTCGGCCGGATCCCGGCCGCTGGCGAAGGAGGGGGTGGTAGAAAAAAAATTTTTTCATCAAATCTGGGCCGTCCGATCATAAGGACGGCCCAGATTATCCTGGCGCAGGTAAGGGTTTCCTACCTCTTGCGCAGGAAACCTTTACCCTTATTATCTAATTGGTTCACATATTTCAAATTTTATAACTCATCATTCATAATAACTTTTGGTTTTGGATTGTAAATAGGTATACACCATATATATCCGAACCAATATTTGAAATCGATCATCCATAATATTCTAGATTTGGCTGGAATATGAGGTAAAAACTTACTTGGAAGCACGCATGGGCGGGAACGACATGTTGGGGGTTGGTTAAAAAATAAAAATTCAAAATCCTCACGTGTTTTTAAAACCAACAAAAATCAAATAAAAAATATTGTGTAATTTCTTTTTAGAATAAGTATTGGGTAATTTGAACGTACTCTTAGTTCGATATTTTCCGTTTTATCAAATAAAAGTAGACGAAAGGCTTTGAACTTCATATCTTAGAGTTGAAACTATTATATATTCAATAATAAATCACTAAGTGTGAGTAAATTTGTATGTTCAGGGTAGTGCTATTATGACCACATATCAGATATTTTGTATTTTCATGGAGCATCTTTCTTGTTGTTCTAGGTTTCACCTTTTTTAAACTTTTTCTTCTTCAAGTAATGCTTTTTATTTTGAACAACATTTGTATTAAAGTCAACCTCACTAGTAGTAGAAGCCATGGAATTTCTTATTTTTCTCTTCAATTTGAATAGAAAACATCAAGTCATCCATTTGTAGGGCTTCTTGTTTTGTGTTTGTGATTGACTGTAAAGTCTTTCCATGAATAAGGGCTGAAACTTGGAGCCTTTCATCAGATAAAATCCTTTTTACTATAATTTTGGTTACAAGTTTCCTCTATCATTTTAAAAATCAAAATACTTTCCCACAACATACTTTTCATCCTTATATTCTCTTTTCCATACTTTTTTTCTAATGATTCTTATAACTCCTTAGATGAATTAGTTTTATAGTAGAGGACGTATAATTAATTAGTAAGAGTACTTAAAATCTGTTCATGACACACGTAATCATCCTTCTCAATTTTTTTCCTAGTTATTGCTCTACCAATTTCATGATCATCTTCATTGTCTTCAAGCCAAAGTACAATATAGAAAATTTTTAGAGTTTTCAACCAAAAAATCATTTTTTTATCATCTCCTAAAATCCTTTTCAATAATTTTTTTAGGTTTCATAGTTTTATCAATAACCATCATGCAAATTCCACGAGTAATTTTGTATTGAAATTATTTTAAAAAATATTAGAAGAATACTAAAAATTATACACTTGATAAATAGAGGCCACAAGAAAATAAACAATCTGACGAAGAAACCCAAATCAAAGGCACATACAACACACTTTTTTCAATACAAAATTATCACCCTATACGTTAGGGTCTTCCATTGGTAATTCAAATCCAAGATATAATAGATTTCTTACCGTGTGAATGTAACAAAGAGGGAAGTTCACCTCTAGTTACATAGTAAGATCATTGAAGAAAACCTTACAAAGCCATGGTTGATCATCCAAGATCTCTTCAAAATCACCAAAGGAGAGATTAAGAGAAAGAAACGAAAAGAAAGCCGTCAAAAAAGACATTACCTTTGATGAAAACACCGTTTAAAAAGAAAAACATTTGAAACGACGCATGCCATAACCGGTTTGGGGCATGAGCGCAGGAGTAGTGCCCGGGGCGCTAAATGCCGGATCACATGGGCGCTAGAACGCTGGTTTAAAAACAAAAATTCAACACCTATATGCTTCCTTACCATGTGCGTTGTCAAACTTACAGCCACACAGGTCATATTGTTTGCGTTAGAGAAATACATAATCGTTAACATTATTACTAATTAACTATAATTCAAATAGATAAGACAATATGCCCGGGCCGACTCCGAGAGAATACGCCCGTAGGCTCATTTCGAGTTTAAACTTTAAACGAGAGATTAGCAGCCCATAAATGATCGAGAAGGAAAATATGGGCTAAGGGAAAGAACCCGATTGACTTATTGTTCATCACCTTCTCTAGCTGTTTCTTGATCAATTTATCTCTTGGCACAGGTATTATCAGGACCCTTGTTTATCATCCTGCACATCAAATATTGTAGGATGAACAAGAAGCCCCTTAATAATCAACATATATGTTTTCATTACACAACAGGAACGAGAAGATCACGCTCAATATTATATTAAATACCTATACCTGTCGCGACGTTTCTCAAGAAAACGTTGAAGAGAATGCCCTCTAGCAATTGTCACGCAGCAACCTACAAACAAATGAATATTACCCAAGCTGGTTGCTAGTAAAATTCGCATATTATACCATTTTGACTAATAATTTTCGAAAGTTTAACTCGATGTCTTCACCTGTTTCTATCTTGCTGCAGGGTGGCGGGTTGTCGTTAGAGTAATGAGTAGGAGAGACATTCGGTGCAACCGCTGGCATCTTAGACCTAGTAACGGTAACAGTGCCGGAACTTGCCATGGACTTACTTTCTCCAGCAAAATGCATAATCGCATTTGCCTAAAGTCAATCATAATAAATCCCATATGAAAGTAAGTATGCATTTAAGAAAAGTAACAATGAATAAGTCAGTCCATACAAAGTAGAATGTTGAATATATTGCTTCCATCTAACCTTGTCATCAGGAATATTTTCATAGACATATACAGTTCCTGAGTAGAAGATTGTCATTTGCCCCCTTGAAGCTTGTCCACCGTCTAGTTTGTGTACCTTTGGATGTCTAAAAACAGGTGTTCATAATGTCAAATTAATAACACCACCGACCAAATATATATATATATGAATGCTAACCAAGTATATATGTACTACTTATTCTGCATATCACATACCTGAGTTGAGGGAGCATCCCTAGTTTGAGGAGAGAAGGCTTCCTTGAAGTGTTCTGATGTGGATATAAACCTTGACAATTAGTAGGTTGGTGCCTGTTGACTGGTGCCTCTTTCAGTACTTCGGCGTCTGTGAATTGCATGTACTGTTGTGCTCTCTCAAGAAGGTACTTCCTGAACAATCCTGTTGTCAGATTTTGAGTCGGGTTTCTCTTTGCTCCTTGCTGAATAAGAAACTGTGCTTGATCATGCGCACCATCCTTACACACATGACTCAACATTTTCAGTACGGAGATTAATGGTTTGCTCTATTGTTGCAGCTGCCTCGTTGATAGTAAAATTCTTGGCAGTGATCAGATCCCGTGACGACATGGTGTACCAAACAAATTAAGTTGGCTGCAATGTGCAGCTTGAGTTACGTGAGAATTTAAATAACAAAAACAGAGAGCTACCCAAATTAGAACTACACATGACAACCACTAACGAGATCTATCTAAATAATTTATAGCTTTAATTTGAGACATTCAAAACAAATACTTTGGAAGAATACACACGTAAAAAATGTACTAGCTACTGCACACACCAACCAGGTTAGAAGCCAGCAGTGAACAGCGTCATTGAGAGAAACTCACCACACAAAGTTAGTTCTTATAGTGATGGAAGTTCAAGGCATTCATGCAGTAGTATATACAAGCTAGAATATATACGCTAATAGTAGGACGACGGGGAGGGTGGGAAGGAGAGATCAATTATGTTAACGAGAAGTATATAAGCTTTTAAATTGATCACCTCGAGAAGAACGACCAAAAACAACAATTTGGTTGACTCGTTCCTGATCGTCTTTTACCGTGGGTGACGATCCGAGCAAAAACATTAGAATGGAAGCCAGCTTTTGTTCTAACCTGTTATATAATATGAGACGGCTATTTCTTCACGTGGAAGTGCATGTTATACATTTTACATGTTACATCCAATATGGATGATACATAGTAAAGGGAAAGAAGATCACGATGGTCATGTGTGAGAGCAACTGCCCAAGACAGTCAAACTAAAGTCGAAGGAAAAGAGAGACAATCCGGACTGTGATTTCGAGAAGCAAATTGTAACAACGATTGTGTTCTTCGGATGGTTGTAAATGAAATCAGGGATGAAGACAATCATAAAATGATAAAATTACAAATGTTAAAGGGATTAGTTATGTTCACACCTTTCTTGAGTGATACATGAAGACACATCTGATATTGAGTGGAAACCAGAGCTCTTAATTTCCAGGGCCCCATATATATAATTTATATAACTATAACTATAACTATGGGGGCGGGGGCTATCCTGCAGCACAACCAAGCTTGGCTGTACTACACTTTTCAGCCGTTGGATTGTATCCAACGGCTGAAAAATCCACCTCTCAACCCCACCCCCGCGTCCTCTTTTCCCACCCCCCTCATCCCTCTTCCCCTATCCGGCTGCCGCGCCCTCTTCCCCCCACGGTGGCGGTGGAGATGATGATGGTACGCCTACTCTCCTTGTCTTCTTCGACGCACCCCTCCCCTTTCTTCGTCTCTACCAAGCCCATCCCTTCCCCCGCCTCAAAGGCGTCGTCTTTCCATGAAATCCCGGCAAAGCTTGCCACCCACGCCATCCCGGCCAAGCCCGCCACTGACAAGGTCGATGAGGAGAAAGGAGGTTGAAATCGCCATTAATGTGGTCCGATAGTCTGGGGTTGAAGTCGTCGGTGGGAAATAGAGGAAGGGGGAAATAGAGCACCATGGTCGGCCGCATCGAAAAAGCTGCAGTGCAGCCAACTTAGCCGGCGTCGGTGGCATTGATTGAGGAAATGATAACGGTGGACCCGCCGGCAATCGCTTCGTCACTGGACTCCCAAGCCAACACCTCACGGCGGCGGTGCTACGCGGTGTCCCAGAGAAACAGAGCCACCGACTCGAGTGGGGAAGAAACAGAGGAGGATCGGGGAAAAAGAAAGGGTTAGTTTCGTAATAAAAATTTGATTCGCTCCCGACTCGAGTCAATATTACGAAATATATCCAAAAAATATTAAAAAAATACAATAAAATATTATAAAATAAAATAATTGAGTTTTAACTTGAATAACATACTCTAAACTTAATAACCCACCCAAAACTAATAACGTCACTAGCTGGCAGCAGGCGGCCAACGACAAGGTCGCCAACGGTGTGGTGGCACGACAAAACGGAGGGGTATGGGGGCGATTGGTCGGTTAGGGAAGAAACAGAGGAAGAAGGTAAGGGAATAAGAAATGGGTAGTTTCGTAATAAAAAATTGACTCGCTCTTGACTCGAGTCTATATTACGAAATACATCCCAAAAAATATTTAAAAAATACAATAAAATACCATAAAATAAAATAATTGAGTTCTAACTCGAATAACATACTCTAAACCTAATAACCCACAAAAAAACTAATAATGTCATGAATGTAGCAGAAAAAAATGAATTATGAGAATATATGAGAGTATGCCAGTTTATTTATTTTTATATATAGTGGCTTGCAGAATTAATTTTAGGTTGTTTACCCCATTAGGCTGCGTTATTTATTAGTTTTAGGTGGGTTATTAGGTTTAAAGCATGTTATTCGAATTAAAATTCGATTATTTTATTTTATTGTATTTTACTTTATTTTTTTATATTTTTCTGGATACATTTCTTAATATTAACTCGAGTCGGAACGAGTCAAATTTTTATTACAAAACTACCCCCACACCTAAACTCATTTCATTTCCCCACTTCTCCCCTGTTTCTTCCCCTACCGACCCTCCCCCTCTATTTTGCCGCACCACCCCACAACCGGCGACCTTGCCGTCGGCCACCCGTTGCATGCCAACGACGCTGTCAGCCAGTGTTCTCGCCACCTTGCCACCCCGTTAAGACGCGTTATTAATTAGTTTTGGGTTGGTTATTTGGTTTAAAGTATGTTATTCGAATTAAAATTCGATTATTTTATTTTATGCTATTTTACTGTATTTTTTAATATTTTTTGGATATATTTCGTAATATTGACCCGAGTCGGGAGCAAGTCAAATTTTTATTATGAAACTGCCCCTTTCTTTTTACCCGAACTTATCCCCTGTATCTTCCCCAACCACCCGATTACCCCCCGCCCCCACTGTTTTGCCGCGCCACCCCACCGCTGTCGTCCTCGCCATCGGCCGCAGCGGCCAGCCAGAACGTCGCTGCCGAAAAAATGTAATCTTTCATCAAATCACAAAGCAAGTAGGAGCAGCCGCAACGGTGGCGGTTGCGGTGTTTCAAAGGCTAGCAATTGAACCGCCAATGCCATTTTGGTCAACTCCGCCCACCTCTGCCCACCTCCGCTAGCCGTTGGATACAATCACCGGTGGGGAAGCACCGCAGCCCCGCCGCCAAGGAGAATCAACCCCGCCGGCAACAAACAGAAGAACCTCTATTTTCTAGCTAACATGGGCCATCGGCAGATCTTGAGGCAAGCTGGCAGCGGGCGGCGAAGGGGTTTGAGGGGCGGCGGTTTTCTAAAGCCCCCAGCCGTGCAGCGTGCAGCGTGCAGCATGCGGGGGTGATGTAATCCTGGCGGGAAACAAAGGAAGCGGGAAACACCGCTTCCTCTGGCTGTGTTTTATTTTTGTGATGGGTTTTGATTCTGGCCGTTGGATTGAATCCAACGGTTGGAATCAAACTGCAACACAGCCTACAGGAAACTTATATATATATATATATATATATATATATATATATATATATATATATATATATATATATATATATATGTATGGTAAAGCACTGGACAACAAATGTGCCTAGAAAATAAATACAGTTATCATGAAAACATGAAGGAGAATAATGAATCATTTATAATACACGCAAAACAGAAAATCAATTAAAATTCACAGCCTGAATCAAAATTACACTACAATGTGTGACAAGATCAGATCATTCTCTTCATTAGTCTATAAACCCTAAATATGAAACGAAACAAGATTCTTGAATTTAGCTTCTCTTGCGAGAAGTCCCCAAAACATGGCTATATCAAATCAAGTTTTACAGTGACATTCAGTAAATGGTCTAATTTATTGAACAAACCAGTCCATTCCTTGGAGAAATCAATGCACTATTATATACTGCATGCCATGCAAACTAGTATCACGTAGCATGAAACATAGACTGATATCCATTCAAATGGTGCCCAACACCGGCTTCATAATCTGCAGGCATCAATGGCAGTTGATGATCTGACTTGGTTGCTTCACTTACCTGTGAAGCAAGCAAATTGTCCAATGATTGCCAGCCCACAAAGTTTGGTTGATCATATGATCCATCTAAGTCCTTCCTTTTGTGCTCCTGAACGCCAACTGTGGAAAAGCTCGATTCAAATGTGTCTGTGGAGCTAAAGTTAGAGGTCAGAGTGGGGCTTCGGAGCTGGGGAAGGTCTAGGAGATGAGCTTGTTTTGATTCATAATTCAGTATTTGGTCAGAACCAAAGGATTGATCATAGAGATTTTTATGGGTCAGTTGATCATAAGAACTCAAAAGCTTGGCCTCATGATCCATGGTTAAGGGGTGGCATTCGGAGTTTATGCCATGGGTGTTGTAGAAATGTGGATGAATATTTTCCCAGGCTTCATGGCATGGCTTTTGATTGGGAGTCTGCTTTTGAATGCCCGGCAAACCACCCATCCTTCTTCCTACATAAATCCAAAAGACAAAAAAAAAAACCAAACACACACACACATTCTAATTAGTTGCAAGTTCTTCCCTGTAAAAATAACAAGTTCCTGAATAAAAAACATAGATGAAAATGGTGCCTCTTCTATCATAAGTCTTGCAGAAAAGATGGTTATTTTTTGTAAGAATATTTTATCCTAGCACCAAAATGTTGCTCCATTTCTAATGGAGAAAGGATTAAGGGCTAACTATTGGATATTTGAAGTTTTCTTATAATAAAAGCTAGGCATATAGTACTTGTGTTAATGATGGCCAAACACAAAGTGGTCCAAGTGCATCACTTTAGTCCATTCACTATCTCTTGGATGCTTAATTTCATGCATTAATATACTCTCAAACATATTATAAAGAACATTACAATGTGCACTTGTATTGATTACTTATTGCACTTGTGATTTGTGTTCTTCTTTATATTAATGCTTCCCATTATTTTTCATAGACAAAAAAATTTTTTAATAACTTAAAACATATCTCATGTGCCTGCAAGGATCATATATATTAATATCATGTTGATAGTTGTGAAGGTTATATATAGAGAAGGATATTAAAATGATAGTTTCAGTAGACTTGCCTGGGGTGGTCCATGCTCGCTAGTTTGTATCCGGTATTCATGCATGATCCAATCAGTCTTCCTTCCATTAGGAGCACGGCCTTTGTAAAACACCAGTGTCTTCCTCATGCCTATCATCTTCTCCTTGGACATCACCACCTTGTCCCTCCCCGTGGCCTTCCAGAATCCGGCCGCCGTTGCTCTGTTTGTCCGAGTTCCGGTGGGGTACTTCTTGTCTTTGTGGCTAAAGAAGTACCACTCATTTTGGTCTTCATACCCGAGCTTGCATCTGTCTACAATATATAATTTCCGTGCATGTCATACACAAATAGCTAAGATCTTCCCTTGTACTCCGTTGAACACTAGGATATTGAACGAAATGATCATCTGAATTACTTACCTTGGAGATCCCATGGCTCAATTCTGTACAGATCTACATCAACTATGACACCAAGATCAATGCATAGGGAATTGACCTTCCTAGTGAGGTAATACCCCACTAGCTCTTCTTCTGTTGGATGGAATCTAAACCCCGGTGGTACACATGATTCCATCTCCGTCTGCTATTCTCCTGATCATCAGCACAAAGTATATATATACCCATTCGAATGAATTGAAACATCGATATTGTAGACATGAGTGCAGTAAATGCTTTATGATGACCTCCTCCTCTGTTAATTATGCAACATACCGTGCATATTGCTCAAATTGTAAGGCAACAAAGTAACCGAAAGCTATTAATGGAGTATTCGTTCTAGCTATGTCTTTATGTAATGTTTAGAAGACCAAAATGATGCTTAGCCATTTTAAGGCCTAAGAAAAATGGAATGATCTCAAAGGGCACTGGTTAGTGAAGAAAAGAAGCCGAAAACTTTGACTTTTGCACCCCAAAAGGGTAGTTATAGGCCTGTCATATATGTTTCTTTGAGTGCAATATTCTACCCGGTGGAAGACTTTGCTTTCAACATTCACCACTCACCCCATCGAGAACACCCGCACACCACAATATCAATTTCCCATTCAAACAAAGGCAATATCATTCATTATAGATACTAAACATTATGGTACCAGGTCTCTCTAGCTACCTCGACTTTTTAGACATGAAATCAGTAAAATAACAATTAAAACAATATCATTCAACATTTCATATAATTAGAGACAAAATAAATCTCATTATCTATAGAACCATTGCTCCTTCAGAAGGCAACACACAAAAATGCCATTAACTGTATGTACCTAGCTCCTAATCATGCATACACATGTACCAGCTGGTTCCTTAAATGTATACACAATATGGTATATAATTCACTAATATTGTCTGAACAGTACTCACTGAGAACAAGAAATAATCTTCTGATTGATCTTTGGAGACCTATGCTGTAAATCAAAAGACAAAGATGATATATATCAAAGATTTATATACATATATACTGAAGAAGATGTACCAAATCAGATAAAATGTATATACAGAAGAGATATTCAGATGATCAAGCTAGCAGTAGTAGTGCTCGATCTATAGCAGATCAGTTACCAGGACAGTAGTGCACACAGCTGCATGGAAGAAAAATAAAGCCGAGAGGAAAGAGATGATATAAGAAGAGAAGGACAAAGGACAGGAGCAGTAAGAAGCTAGGAGGTATTGATTGCGCGTGGGCTGTCAAGAACGAAATAGTAAAGGGTTTGGACGGCGTGAGAGACAACAAATCTTGCACACGCCAACGCCCAATCCCCTTCCACCGATATTTTGCATCTCACTCCATGCTATGCCAATATTAAACTTGCTCCAAACATTCGGCAGGAGAGCCAGGCCTGCGACCTGTTTGGTGCGCCGCCCATGGTAACGCGGCTGCCTCTCTTCTTCACACGTCGGAGATATAGCTGCGACGCCCCACCAATCATCATCATCATACACAATCAGTCACATATATATATGTATGTTCCTTCTTCATATGAGTCTCCAGGAAGCTAGTACTTTGATGCTTTGCCAAAGGTAATTACTACAATGTGGCTGAATAGTTCATATGTACTTTTTGTCTTTTGGCATGGTTCCATGTAATTATCTTGTGGAGTTTGTGATGAATATACATGGATATATTTGTGAGCTTCTTGTAAGTTAAACCGGTTATTAAGAGCTCAATTTTCGCTTTTAATGTCAGTTAGAAAGGAGAAGATCAAGTGGGTACATACCATTATTCCATGAATCAAGAAAAAGAGTTTACCTCTTCAAGTACTATTATCATTAGTTCACAAAAAATGACAATGCACAGTATTCCTCCTTTTGCTTTACCTTAGGTTTGGTGATGACGGCGACACTTAGCCTGCAAGGTTCGAGAACAACTAGCTGGAAAGGAAGAATGAATGAATGGTAATTAACAGCAGCTAGAGTTTTGAAGGTGCATTACTGCAAGCTACATAGATAAATTGTTAAACATGGAGCTAATATATATTGTGTGTTATCAGTAGAACATTGGGTAATTAAACGTTCTAAATTTATTGAAACATTTACTATATAACTAAGTTTAATAAATCGTCCGAGGTAATATATATATATATATATATAACTCAAGGAATTAGCCGACTAGATGTGAAATGGATACAGAAGGTGGTAGATATTGACGTGCAATCTATCTTTGATGTGCTGCATATATAAAATTAATTAGGATTTGCTTTTGTATATAGTATATTGAGATTGCTTGCTTTTGTACGGTGTAGTAAGAATGTGGAAAGCCAAAAAAGCAATGAAAAATCTCTGCGAAAGAGTCGGGGAAGTGTCTAGAGAGGGAGGGGCCAATTCAAGTTAGTTACTGTGGTTCACGAGTCGGTTGGTGGGCTCAACTCGGCTAGCTCCGACCCACTCAGTATATTCTAACATATCTTTAACACATCTTCATCATTGTATGTCCTTGTTCTGATCTGCTGTTTCTAGCTGCTTTATGTGAAGTGTGAAGCTCAAGCTCAACAAGCTAGCTCTCAGCTTATGCCCCTTGCCTATTTATCTTCTGGGCGATGAAGATTATCGTACATATATAACTTGGACAGGCTTGTCATATATGTTGAGCGACGTTGTGGTGGAAAGAAGAGCAAAGAACACACACAAGCTAGGTTTTCGATAAAATACCCAGGTTCAGTGCAGAAGTGTATGCAAACTTTCCGGGCACGTCTGAATAAATCCTTCATTTCTTAAAAATGAGCCAAATTCTTTTTTCCTAATGTCAGTTGATCAAGTAAACAATCTGGAATAATAAGACATGAAAAGGGTATTAATAGGATGCAGTATTTTATTCCTCTCCAAGTATTTTTCACAGTTTCCTTGTTTATAGATGGTTCCAACTTCCGTGGCAATCGTTTAGCACATCCCACTAAATGCATGAGAAAGTACTGTCCTAGTGCTGGAGGAGACAAATCTCTTCTACACGTTAAAACACAGCAAAAAAATAGTGTAGCTTCCAATAGAAGATTAAGTTTTTTTAACTCGTGATGAGTATCTTAATCCTCATTAGTGGAGACGATCTTCTTGCCCTTTGAAACTAGTCATTGGCCACCTCACTTTTTTTTTTGGTATTCTTTGTCGCCTTCAAGTTCACTGTATTCACTCTTATCATATATAACTAATCATCATCATATCCCTCCAATCTTCTTCTTAATTTCTAATGCTTAGCAGTATACATATATATATATATATATATATGTAGCACTTCGCTTGATACTTTAATTTTGATTGTTCGCGCATTTGATCCAAAGCTAGTATCACATAACCAACGCAAAAATATTATGCCGCGGTCGGCCCATTTGGTCTCTCTTTAATGGGCCAACCACTTAGGCGATCACTGGTCCAATCGGCCCATTTATTGGAGGCCCATTTTACACCTCGTCCGCGGCCCACCGTCGTCAAGATTCTTCAACACTGGCCCATGGTGACCATGAATCCAACATCCACCACCCGACAAGAATCTTTTGTCGTTGTGAGATCCAAAGAGCTTCTTTTCTTCGAGCTCTCTTGCCTCGGCCATGGCAGATCACCGCACATGCTCGGATTCGTCTCTGTCTCTCTCTCTTTGTTTGTGAAGCTTTAGACGACAATATACCAGAGTATCCAGAGTTGGATGATGGGGATGATGTTGACGATGTCACTCTCCCCGCAGCCATTACTGCTTCCTTCTGCTTCACCTTTCAACATGAAGGCTCATTTCGGATTTTATGGCCCCCGCTCCCAGAACAGCGTCTTCTTCGCCGCCCATCCCAATCGCAATCCTCGCCGGTTGTTTGCTGCGGCTCCCAAATCTGACCGGAGCGGCGGCGAACTGCCGGTTATTCCGCAGGAGTCCGGATTGGAGAGGGCTCTGAATGCTGCGGCGAGCTTGTATCCGCTGTATGTAACCACTGGGGGAGTGGTTGCCTGCTTAAGGCCGTCTGCTTTCGCGTGGTTTGTGAGCAGGGGCCTGCTTCGTATAGCTTGTCGCTTGGGTTTATAATGTTGGCGATGGGGTTGACTCTGGAGCTCAAGGATTTGATCGGCTTGTTCCTCCAAAGGCCTCTTTCTGTAAGTTTTTCCATTTCATTTTGGGCGCAATTTACTGGTGATTATTCAGTGATTGTTTGTGGGGATTAATAATTTTTCGCTGTTTTTGAACAGATACTTTTTGGGTGTGTTGCTCAGTATACCATTATGCCGGCGTTTGGAGCCATAATCAGCAAATGCTTTGGCCTCCCCACATCTTTCGGTTGGTCTAATATTACTCGCATGTTGCCCCGGTGGTACTGCATCCAATGTGGTAGGCGTTCATCCCTGATCATAACACCATTATAAGCTTTTTGTACTTAAATCTATTTGAAAACTTATGATGTGCTGCTGTAAGGGAAAGTGTTAAGAAGGTGATCTGCATGATTGATGTGTCTGATGTACTCTTGGACTAATCCGGATTGGTCATATGGGATGATAATTGAGCAATGTCCAACTCTTTAACAAAATAGATCACTCCTTTTATGAATCTTGAGCTCTTGAGTTACATTTCTGTCAAAATACTATTGCTTCACCTTCTAAATAACGGCGTCATTTAAGCAAAACTAGTAGTTGTCTAGGTGGATGTTAATGCTGCTTGTCGCTCCTACTTGGATTAGAAATTCTTCATTTATCCATTTCATTTGTTAATGTTGTTTTGATGTGAAAAAGTTGTTGGAGCAGTGCATTGAGTAACTTATTCTGTAGATGGTTCTATGAATTCAACTATGTCAAATAGTCTTACAGGTTACACTGATTGCTCGAGGTGATGTTCCACTTTCTATTGTAATGACTATGTGCACGACTCTTGGTGCTGTACTTCTTACACCTTCGTTGACCAAAATTTTGGCTGGAGCTTATGTAACAGTCGATGCAGTCCAGCTTTCAGTTAGCACACTGCGAGTAAGTTCTTTGATGAGGTTTTGTATCAAACTTTGAATGTTGAGATCCAACTGCACAACAAGAAGTGGCGCATTTTAATTTGTTCTGTATAATTTGGTTAGTCCTGGAGTGGATAGTTTTATCTGTCTGTTCCAAGTGTGCTTCCAACTTGAATAAATGACTATTTCAAATGCAATAAAAAGAAAATGCAATATAAAGAAAACATTGGATTGGTTGTAAGGACAGCAAATTGTAGCTGTGCGTGGACATATTCGTCTTGTATGTAAAGCTGTGTTTTTATATTGATTAGAAAATAGCATATTCAGTCTGTCACCCAAACTTTCTTCCCAACAGCTTGTTGTGGCACCTATACTTGTTGGTTCTTACCTGCAAAGTGCATTTCCAGCATCTGTTAAACTGGTTACACCATATGCTCCTTTGTTTGCTGTATTGGCTTCTTCAGTCCTTGCAAGCAGGTTAATCACTCTAAAATTTTCTCTATAAGTAAGCAAATTGGCTTCCAATTTCATTTTGCCTGACAAACTTTTGTTTTTCATAGTGTATTTTCAGAAATTGTTGTTCACTTCAGATCATCAGTTTTTGGAGACTCTGGGAGCCTTCTAAGAGGAGCTCAAGGCAGTATGATTGGAGACTGGGGGCCAGTATTACTTTCTGTCATATTGTTGCATTTTGCAGGCTTCTTTGTGGGGTTTGTATTTCTGCATCATGTTTTTCATAAACCTAGTCAGATGCAGCTTTCTAGTTTTGTTCCACCAAGGCCATTAGATATTGTTAGGCAATGGTGATTGAGAGTGAAGATTAAACATATTTAATCAGAATGAAGAAAGTAACATAAAGTTCCTCGCCTTGTATTGCACAAAAAAACTATAGTCTAAGTGAAATCACGAATCAGAATTCAACGTAATCCACCAATTGAACCAAGACCGTCAGAGTTATCAACAGCGCATCAATGTCAGAACGACAGAGTGGTGGTTACCAGAATGACTGGGTGTTGGTGTGCCGGCCCAATTGGTGGGCTTGGGCGTGGGTTGTAAGCCCACACGTGTTAACAACTAATTAAACAATTAGGGTTTGTTTTTAGTTGGTTTTAAGCATCAAAGAAAAGGAGGCAGCAACAACGTCGTGAGAAACAGAGAGGCGGCAAGAGAAAGAGAAAGAGAAGAGAGAGAAGGAAGGACGGTTTTGGGTGAGTAAATCAAGTCCGTTGTTGGTGAAACTTCAGATGTTGGTTCATAGCGACACGCTCATCGTTTCTACCGGTACCGTTTTCTCTGTTCGTCGTCTCTAGATATCCATTCGGGTATTTCCACTATTTTGGTGAGAGTTATTATTCTCTTGTATCCACCTAGCCTGTTAGGTGATGATTGAGACTTGTTGCTGATACCCATTATTATTATTTGTGATAATGGAAGTTTAAGCGGCCTGATCGGGTCCCGTGGTTTTTTACCCATTTGGGTTTTCCACGCTAAAAATCTTGCGTATCGTTTTCGTTTGATTGTTTGTTTACTATCATTCTTGTGATTGTGTTTGGATATCCGTTTGGTTTGGATTTGGTACTAAATTTCAGAAAAAAGTCGCATTCCGTTTTGGTGGCTTTTTTATCAACAAAGTGGTATCAGAGCGAGGTTGTAGTCCTTGTGCCTAGTTCAAATCATGGAGGGTAACACAAGTCGGATGGTAACGTTGAATGGCTCCAACTACCATGTGTGGAAAGGGAAGATGGAGGATCTTCTTTATGTGAAGGATTATTATTTGCCTGTGTTCGCTGGAGCGAAGCCGGCTGATAAGTCGGACGTCGAATGGGAATTAGTTCATCGCCAGGTGTGTGGCTACATTCGACAGTGGGTAGATGATAACGTCCTCAACCACGTCAGTGAAGAAAAGAACGCAAAGAGCTTATGGAATAAGCTCGAGGAGTTGTACGCTCGGAAGACCGGCAACAACAAGTTGTACTTGATCAAGCAGCTTCTTGGTTTGAAGTACCAGAATGGGAAAGCTATGACAGACCACTTGAACACATTCCAGGGGATCATCAATCAGTTAGCTGGAATGAAAATCAAGTTTGATACAGAGGTTCAGGGGTTGATGCTTCTTGGTACTTTACCGGACTCGTGGGAGACATTCAGAATGTCGTTATCGAACTCGGCTCCAGATGGTGTGTTGGAGATGGATGTAGTCAAGAGCAGTGTTTTGAACGAAGAGATGAGAAGAAAGTCGACAGGGTCCTCTTCACAGTCAGATCTCTTGGTCACCGACAACAGGGGGAGGAGTCAGAGTAAGGGTCCGAAAGATAGAAGCCGAAGTAAGAGCAAGACCGGCAGGTATGCCAATATTGAGTGTCATCACTGCGGCAAGAAGGGCCACATCAAGAGATTTTGTCGCAAGTTTCTTAGGGAGAACAAAAATGACAAGGGAAAAGAGAAGGATACCGGTGATGGGGAAAAAGAGGACAAGGTCGTGACAGCAGCCACAGATGAATTCCTAGTGATGTATGATGCCGATACCGTTAATGTCGCTTGTCAGGAGACCAGTTGGGTGATCGATAGCGGTGCTTCGATTCACGCTACTTCGCGGAGGGATTTCTTTAAATCCTACACTCCCGGTGACTGTGGAAGTGTTAGGATGGGTAACGATGGCGTTGTCAAGGCCATTGGTATGGGAGATGTGCACTTGGAGACCGAGAGCGGCAGCACCTTAGTCTTGAAAGGTGTAAAGCACATCCCCGACATCCGCATGAATTTGATCTCCACTGGCAAGCTCGACGACGAAGGGTATAGTAGCACTTTTTGTGACGGGAAGTGGAAACTCACCAAAGGCTCTTTGATTGTGGCGAGAGGACAGAAGTGTTCCTCACTATACGTGATGAATGTGAAGATCGCGGTTTCCACGATTAATACGGTGGATGATGAAGGCATTGCAGAACTCTGGCACAACCGGCTTAGCCATATGAGCGAGAAAGGCCTAATGGTGTTGGCCAAGAAGAATCTCCTCTCAGGTATGAAGAATGGTTGTTTGAAGCGCTGTGTTCATTGCTTAGCAGGTAAGCAAACGAGAGTTTCCTTCAAGAGAGTTCCCCACCCTCGCAAGCCGGGTATTCTGGATATGGTTCATTCTGATGTGTGTGGTCCGATGAAGACGAGAACACTTAGTGGTGCCTTGTACTTTGTGACTTTTATCGATGATCATTCAAGGAAGATTTGGGTGTACATGTTGAAGTCAAAAGATCAAGTTGTAGACGTCTTCAAACAGTTTCATGCCCGCGTGGAAAGATGTACAGGTGTGAAGCTCAAGTGTATCCGAACAGATAATGGAGGGGAGTATTGCGGCCCGTTTGATGAGTATTGTAGGCAACAGGGCATTCGACATCAAAAGACACCTCCAAAGACTCCTCAGTTGAATGGCTTAGCTGAGAGGATGAACCGAACACTAGTTGAGAGAGTGAGATGTTTGCTTTCACAGTCACAGTTGCCGAGGTGCTTCTGGGGTGAAGCTTTGAGTACAGTGGTACATGTTTTGAATCTCACACCGTGTGTTCCGTTAGGTTTTGAGGTTCCGGATAGGATGTGGTCGGGAAAGGAAGCTTCGTACAGTCATCTGCGTGTCTTTGGTTGTAAGGCCTTTGTTCACATTCCGAAAGATGAGCGATCGAAGCTCGATGTGAAGACAAGGCCGTGTGTGTTCATCGGTTATGGTCTCGATGAGTTTGGTTATAGGTTCTACGACCCGGTGCAGAGAAAGCTTGTCAGAAGCCGAGATGCAGTGTTCGTGGAAGACCATGGTATCAAAGACATTGATAAGGCGGAGATGGAAGAGCAGTACAGCGACGATCTGATCGATTTAGATCCAGTCCCTACACCTGTAGTGTATCCCGATCAAGGGGGAGCGGCTCCGGAGGATATTACCGGTCCCGCAAATGGTGATTTCCCTACAGTTGATGATGTCGAGCCAACTAATGAAGTTGAAGAAGAGATTCACGAGTCACCAGAAGAACCTTTTTGAGAAGATCCACTAGAGAACGGTTTCCGTCTACGAGATACTCTTCAGATGAGTATGTGATGCTCACCGATGTCGGAGAGCCGGAAACTTACCAAGAGGCGACCTCAGTTGATGAGAAGAAGCAGTGGTTGAAAGCCATGGAGGAGGAGATGGAGTCTCTTCGCGAGAACCACACTTATGACTTGGTGAAGTTACCGCAAGGCAAAAAAGCTCTCAAGAATAGATGGGTCTACAGGTTGAAGATCGAAAATGCTAGCTCGCAGCCACGATTCAAGGCACGGTTGGTTGTGAAAGGGTACGGTCAGAAGAAGGGAATCGACTTTGAAGAAATATTCTCGCCAGTGGTGAAGATGCCCTCGATCCGAGTTGCCCTTGGTTTAGCGGCCTGCCTGAACCTGGAGATCGAGCAACTTGATGTAAAAACTGCATTTCTTCACGGAGACTTAGACGAAGAAATTTACATGGAGCAGCCCGAGGGATTCAAAGTCAGAGGGAAAGAGCAGCTTGTTTGCAAGTTGAAGAAGAGCTTGTATGGCTTGAAACAAGCTCCGCGGCAGTGGTACAGGAAGTTCGACTCTTTCATGGTGAGTCGTGGGTACAGCCGGACATCGTCAGACCATTGTGTGTTCGTCAAGAGGTATTCAAATGATGATTTCATTATTCTTCTCTTGTATGTCGACGATATGTTGATTATAGGCCATGATACTAGCAAGATTGCTGAGTTGAAGGGAGAGTTGAGCGAGTCTTTTGCGATGAAAGACTTAGGAGCGGCGAAGAAGATACTCGGTATGAAGATCTCTCGTGATAGAAAGAATGGGAAACTATGGTTGTCTCAGGAAGACTACATTGAGAAGGTTTTAGAGAAGTTCAATATGAGCAAGGCCAAATCTGTGTGCTCTCCACTTGCAGGTCACTTCAAGCTCAATTCGGAGCAATGCCCCACAAGTGATAAAGATAAGGCGGACATGAGTCGAGTTCCGTATGCGTCCGCGGTTGGCAGTTTGATGTATGCCATGGTTTGCACCAGGCCTGATATTGCTCATTCCGTTGGAGTAGTCAGTCGTTTCCTCTCCAATCCTGGCAAAGAACATTGGGAAGCAGTGAAGTGGATATTGAGATATCTCCGAGGTACTTCCAGGGTTTGTTTACGTTTCGGTAGTAGTGAACCTTTGCTAGTTGGGTACACCGATTCAGACATGGCAGGTGATGTTGATTCCAGGAAGTCCGTTTCAGGATTCTTGATGACTTTTGCAGGGGGGCCGTGTCGTGGCAATCAAAGCTGCAAAAGTGTGTGGCGCTATCTACCACAGAAGCCGAGTATATTGCAATTACTGAGGGTTGCAAGGAGGCTTTGTGGATGAGAAGATTCCTTGATGAATTAGGTTTGCGCCAAGACAAGTATGTTGTGTTCAGCGATAGCCAGAGCGCTATCCACCTCTCCAAGAACTCATCGTTTCATTCAAGGTCGAAACATATCGACGTGAGGTATCATTGGATTAGAGATTTGCTTGAGACGAAGCAGTTGCACTTAGCCAAGGTACACACCAGTGAGAATGGTTCGGATATGTTGACCAAGACTTTGCCGAAGGAGAAGCTTGAAGCTTGTCGGCGAAGAGCGGGCTTGTCAGAGCCCACCACTTGAGCTGGAGGGGGAGTTTGTTGGTGTGCCGGCCCAATTGGTGGGCTTGGGCATTAGTGGGTTGTAAGCCCACACGTGTTAACAACTAATTAAACAATTAGGGTTTGTTTTTAGTTGGTTTTAAGCATCAAAGAAAAAGAGGCAGCAACAACGTCGTGAGAAACAGAGAGGCGGCAAGAGAAAGAAAAGAGAGAGAGAAGGAAGGACGGTTTTGGGTGAGTAAATCAAGTCCGTTGTTGGTGAAACTTCAGATGTTGGTTCATAGCGACACGCTCATCGTTTCTACCGGTACCGTTTTCTCTGTTCGTCGTCTCTAGATATCCATTCGGGTATTTCCACTATTTTGGTGAGAGTTATTATTCTCTTGTATCCACCTAGCCTGTTAGGTGATGATTGAGACTTGTTGCTGATACCCATTATTATTATTTGTGATAATGGAAGTTTAAGCGGCCTGATCGGGTCCCGTGGTTTTTTACCCATTTGGGTTTTCCACGCTAAAAATCTTGCGTATCGTTTTCGTTTGATTGTTTGTTTACTATCGTTCTTGTGATTGTGTTTGGATATCCGTTTGGTTTGGACTTGGTGCTAAATTTCAGAAAA
>JAURVB010011192.1:0-34001 GCA_033002965.1 Piper betle
TTTAAATTGACCTGGAAGTATAAACTAAATGTTTAGCCTCCTGAACAACTGATATACCTAATAATTATTTTGTTCGTGATATAGATTTGGTATACAGGTACCGTGTTTAACTTATTCACCATAGCTTAAACCTTATCCAATTACTCGTTCCATGAAATTTTAATATGAGCTGATTATCCCTTGACATGATAGAGCATTGGATATCTTTCAATATAATTAATCAATTAAATTGAAGAACTCTAAGCATATGATATTAGTATTGACTGAATATACAAAAAAAAATTATGGGCTAAAAAACAAAGTCTACATCTATTTTTCATGAAAAGAAAAGAAAACTAAATAATAATGATAAAAGTACTGATTATTACAAAGCGTTTTTCCCTTGTGACACTAATATTAGAAGTTATCAATCCTAGTTTTTGTTTACAAATTCAATTCTAGACATCAAAATTGGTTCAGAAAGTAGTTTTGAGTCATGATATTTCACTCAAGAGTACGCTTTATTCATGAACCCACTTTAAGGTGTGAGAACATACATCCAACCAAACAAGAGTAAATATAATATAATAGGCCTGAAAATTAATAAGGGAAATTATTAACTAAATAAATGGATCAAATCATTGATTATACCATAAAAAACTTCCTCTTGAGTTCTTCTATCTTGCTTAGTGATTTTTTATTTCTACCTAAAGATGATAAAGTGTGGCAGCGAAACTAGCTCTTCCTCACTTTACAAACCTTTAACCATGTTTTTATCTTTCACAATTTTTTCAAACCTTTCTATTGTCACCTTCAATTAATTATAATTATTTTCTAGCTTCATAATTCGGATTACAAACTCCTAAATATGAATATTTGCAATAGATTATTTCTTTATTCAACAACCTCCTCACCAAGAACACAGCCACCAGCATTTGTAAGTTGTAGCACCCCATTGAGAGAATATCTTGTCTTTTAAATTTATCATGCATCCCCACTCATAAACAAAACCATGTCTACGAATTATTCATTTACCCCAAACATGAATGAGTTGTACGTCCAAGTTTTATAATATGTTTATAAGCCTACAAATTTTACATTGACCTAATTTATTTGTCGTCTGTGTCATTTCTCCATTAACCACCATAATTCATCCTTTTCCACACCTAGGAATAACTATTTTTTATATTAAATCCCGGACACTCTAATTTATTGTATTGTAAGAAAGAAGCCATTTGATCCATAAAGTATCACTCTTTTTACTTATTGCCCATACTTGCTTTCACAAAGCAATATGATTCATTGAGAAGGAGAAGTAACATTCATGAAAGTAGGGGTATTTTGTCTTCGACTTGGCTATTTATGAGAAAAATAGTTAGTGTTGAATTTTATATGGAAATCTATTCATAAAAAGTGGGTGTCTCTCTTAAAAATCATTGTAGAATCTCTAATTCGAAGTGAGTTATATTTTCATATATCAAGATATAGATATATCCCACAATAGTATTTACCACTATACCAGTTATAATCAGACATTCAAAAGAAAGAAAACAATAAGTAGTTTGAGGGTATTCTTAGAGTGTGGTCCTCTGTTAACCATTCTTAGAGTGAGGTCCTCTGTTAACCATCCGTATTTATATATATTTGAGCCTTTCATATTGTAACAAGTACTCCACATATAAACTAATAGGTGTAAGTAGTTTCTTCAAAAATAACTAAAGTTAAAATTTTACAGATCATTCCCAGTATTATTCTAGATATTAACACATTATATATTGGTTGTAGGACTAATTTTAAGTGTATCACAACTCACACACCTTAAAAATTTTCATCCTTACAATTCCTACTATCTGCCCATTGTTTAGCCGTCTAAGCCACACCCAAGCCGACCATCTAATACAGTCTCAAGTCAACTCTAATACTATATATAATATGTAATGGTCTGGCTCAAGTACAAATTAATATTAGGTTTGTCCCACATCGGTCGTAGAGGTTATTGGCGACTTGTATATAGGCTAATAGGAAAGCTTTATACTTTGAGCTAGCTTTTGGATTAAGAGAGGCATGTAACACCTATTGTGAGTTTCCTTTCGTTGTTTAAAAGTCCCTTTTGGGGTCCCAAAGGGCCCAATAGATGCTTCGGAGTTTGGGTAGGGGCCTAAAGGGCCCAACAAGTGGTATCAAAGCCGAGTTCGAGTAAGTGGTATCAGAGCCAAGTTTGAGTTGGGTTTGCCTATGCCAATTGTTGTTGCGAGTTGGGTTTGCCTATGCCAATTGTTGTTGCTTCCTTCATGGGTTCTACCGGATGATTGTTTCCCTTCATGGGTCTTTCATGAGTTCCACTCGATGATTGTTTCCCTTCATGGGTTCCACCTGATCACTTGAAGAGGTGAAGAGGAGTTTGTCAGGTGGGTGCCGTCTGATTTAAGGGGAGTGTGTTCGATGAAAGTTTTGGGTTTGTTTCACATCGGTCAGTAGAGGTTGTTGGTGACTTGTATATATACCAATAAGAAAACCTTATTCCTTGAGCTAGGGAGTGTGTTAGACGATGATGAGCTCGGGCTATGCTCGATGTGTGAAGGGGGAATTGTTGGGTTTGTCCCACATCGGTCATAGAGGTTGTTGTCGACTTGTATATAGGCTAATGGAAAGTCTTATTCCTTGAGATAATTTTTGGATTAATAAAGGCTTGTGACACCTATTGTGAGTTTCCTTTGGTTATTTAAAGTCCCTTTTTAGGGCCCGAAGGGCCGAACAGTGGTTTCGGAGCTTAGATGGGGGCCAATAGGCTCAATAATTAATAGGCCTAAATCATTTTTAAAAAATAGTTAATCAAAATTAAAGATTTATAAATCATCCCTATTAATACACTAAATTTTACTCTAGTAAGTATTTGATATGAGAATAATTATGGGGGTATCTCTCACTTATAAATGGTTAAGAGTGGTACCCTCAAACTACCTTCCCTCTTTAAAAAATTACCTTTCTACAAAATATTCCACGATTTGGAATTGCAAGCATACATGGTTTTATATGGTGGTTCAATTTTTGTTTACAAGTGACTTAGCACAAATTTGCACAAATCATTCAAACCAATATTGGATCCTTTTGGTATGTTTGTGTTGTATAATGTCTTGGAATGTAGGGCTATAGTACCATTAATTAGGGTCTAAACAAGCCAAGCCAACTAGCTAGCATCTTACGTTAGACTTGGTTTAACTTGAATTTGTACTCGTTAATTTTACACTTGAGAAAATATCTAGCACGTACAACTAAGAACAAAGATTTAACTAAGAAGTGTTGTGCTCATCTTGGCTCGAAACTCGAGCTCGATATGTTTGAGTTCGGTAAAACACTTGGCAGAACTCTGCTCATATAATAATTTTTATGTCAAATTTTTTATATGAGTAAATTAATCTTAAACTATCTTCAATTACTTTTAAGAAAGTATTGCTAATACTCAACTTTTAAGAAAGTATTTTAAGAAAGTCATCTTGCTCAGTTTAGCTTAGTTTGACTTGTATCTTAGTTATAACAAACCAAGCTTGAGCAAATGTTCATCTCAAGCTCGACTCAAAATATATAACTTTTTAATAAACCAAACTTGAGTAAACTAGTTTAGAAGCAAATATTATTTGAACAAAGTAGTACTCAACTCGGCTGACTTACCCTCCTACCATTAATAAACAAATATTAAAATAATAAATCGATATCCAAGCATAAAATGAAAGCTTCCAAATATATGATATAAGGTCATATAAAATTAGCCCTATATTCAATATTGAATAATATTTAATGTATTAATGAGAGTGTACTTATAGATCTATAATTTTAACCACCCATTTACGAAAAAAAATAAACATATTAAGTTGCACTTGATTTAGGTCATTAATTATAGGTGACATCAAAGTTGCCCCAAAATCATGTTGAAATTAACATAGATTAGGCCCATATTTTAAAAAAATAAATTAAAGATGAAAATTTTTAAAAGTTAGGTGGATGGTAATGTCTCATAAAATTTAATTGACATCAAATATCCATCAAATTTAATAAGAGAGGGTAATGCCAATAAAATTTTAACTTTAATCAATCATTTTGTTAAATAAAGTCAAAATATAATTTGAAAGATCATTAATTAATTAACGTATACTTCTCCTTCCCTTGGCAATCTTGACGGATTGATAAGAATAATTTGTTTTAGATGAGTTACAAATAGTAAAAGAGCTTTTAAAATTTCTTTTTCTAGATATTTCCTTAAACTAAACCACGCATTTATCCGACCCAAACTTTACGCCCAATGATCAAATTCATCCCACGAGTCAGCCCTTCAAGTAAGAGTATCCAATGCTCCAACTCTCCACACTGCCTTTAAATTTCCAAAAGATACCTTTCTGCATAGCAATTGTCAATACATGTTACAAATATTTACTCAATTCCAAATTTTATAATAGTTGTAGTAAATACAATATTTACCGTTTCCTTCCACAACAAAGGAGGTGGTCACCTCGATGACCTCGAGCATATAAACATTCTCTTAATTTCTTTCATTATATATTACATTACAACCATTGCTGTTTGTACATCCACAAGCCTATAACAAAGGAGGTGCATGATCTCAACGGCGTAAAACTCAACTCTTCACTGAATTTGAACGTCAATAACGTTGCGTTCTCTCTTGATCTTAGGGATGGTAATCAAGAGCACCCCATTCTGGAGCTCCGCCGTGACCTTCTCCTTCTCGGAGTTGTCCGGTAGCAGCAGTCTCATGCCGTACGAGCTGGCGTAGTTCCTCGACCAACCATCTCCATCTTCCTCTTTCTCCTCCACCTTGCGCTCGCTTCGGATCACAAGCACGTCGTCCTCTACCGAGATCTTTACGTCCTCTTTCGAAAGCCCCGGCATGTCGAACCTCAATTTCAGCTCCTTCTCGTCCTCCTTGAAGTCCCACGGCGTCCGGATGTCCCCCACCAACCGGCCGGATCCCGGGAAGGTCATGCCGTCCTCGAAGATCCTGTCCACGGTGTCCAGCATTTGCCTCATGGTCCTCATTGGAGAGAGACGATCCAACAGCCCTGTTTATTCATTCACCAAAACAGACAGGTCAATTGCAATTGGAATAGATACATTACTGATGAACGTCAATAAAAATAAATTTTATACGACATGCAAATATTTAAAGCTTCTTAAGCAGAGTTCAAATTATATGTAGCGAGTAGATATAACCTCCTCACCATAAATTTTTTTTCTAATTATTAGATCTGTAATAAACTGATATTCTTGCGTCAGTCATATTTAATATAAAATTTAAATTATAAGGAGAATAATTTTATCTAAGTTTAAAAAATATGACTATATGATCGAATATATTGTTAACTGTTACGGATAGTAAACCATCTCTAATATAGACTCCGACATTTAAAAGTTTGAATTAATTCCGACGTGTTTAATATATTGGTAAAAAAATTATGGATCGGGCTAGTGCTTACCAAAAGGTGAAATTTCAAGGGTGGAGCGCCGGGGCCTTTTCTCGAGCTGGGTCGTGTTCTGCTTCTGCTGCTGGTCGACATGAACGACATCAACAGCGTGGTCTTTGTTCTCGGCCGCTGCCCGTGGTCTTAAATTAGTGAAAAGTCGGCCTACTCTGGCATTGGAATTAGCTCGGTCTCTGGAAGGAAAGGCCCCAGAAGGCGGAGCTAGAGTCAACCTTGGGGTACCTGGAAACACAGGCGAAGAGCAGATGTTGTTAAAGACTGAGCAAGTTGCCATATTCTATCCTTGTTAATTCCTGTTGCAGCTAAATCGAGATGAAATTTGTTTGGAATATGATACTTGGTGGTCTGATTTGTAGGGGTATGTGCTTCAGTTTGTGGAATTGTAGCTTGCATTGGATGTGATGGTGAATGGAGTAAGAAGAGATTTATATAATAGGAGTGGAATTGTCGAGGAAAGAAAAAGAACGATGGCGAAGTGTCCAGGTGGATGTGCGCAGATGGCTGGTGAAACTTCTCTGATTTGGCTACACTTGGCGGTATGGGTTCTTCTGCAATGTTCCCGAGACGTCCAAACACCATTCCAGAAGGAAGTCCCAGACACGACTGCGTCTCTTTCCTACTGCTCAATTAACCTACGAAATAATTTTTATGAATTATTTATAATTATATATATTTAATTATTTCATATGAATTATAAAAAATTAAGGGAATAAATTTACCAAAGTTAATAAATAATAAAGACAATATATATATATAAAACTACAGCTTATTTGATCTACAACTATATTAAATAATTTAGTGGGACCCATAATTTAAAAATTAAATAAATAAATACAATAATAAATTATAAAATTAATTATAAAATTTTAACACAATCTAATATTTTAATATTTTCTTACAATAAAATTACTTTCAAAATATATATTAACTTATACACCTAATAAAAATTTAAAATAGGCAATAAAGATGTCAAAAACCATAACATTTTGTCAACCTCGTATTCATAGACCCTATATTTAATATATATAAATATTATTTAGTAAAATTAACTAAAAATATTAAAATTAAATATGTATTTTATATAAGTTATATAAGGCGTAGCTTATATATATATATATATATAATACTAATATATAGATCAATTAGTAATATTCTCTCATTTTAAGTAAAGTATCACAAAATTCCAGAAAATAATGTAAAAATAGTAAAACTATAAAAAACAATGATTTTTCAAGCAATATTATTGGTATCTATGGTCACTCAAATCTCTTAATCAATGATTATATTCCACGAAATAGAAATTAAAGTTATTTTAATGAAAGATTTTGTTTGATAATTGGTATTAACAAATATATAAAAGTAAGTAAAAATTTTAAAGGAAAGTTGATGAGCATGATTTTAAACTTCTAATTTAAGTAAACTATTACATTCCACTAAAAGTTAATAAACAAAATAATTTGCATAAGATCCTAACAGCAGTCGAATAAGTGTCTATAAGTGTGCTTATATATTTTTAATTTGGGTTAATTAATTTAAAAGGATGATTTAGCCGATTAATTTGTATTTGGGCCAACCTCCTCCCGTGGCTCCGACTCTAAAGGTCGTTGTGGTTAAGATATATCGAGAATAACTCTTTCCTTGTATCACGAAGACTCCAAACAAAACCGATTGACTCTCCTCTTGGATAATCATAACCATGAGTTGTAATTCCCTTATACTTGGGAACTCTTACAACGAGTTGTAGTTATCTGCCTTTCAAACTCTTGTATAAGCGCAAGCATTCAAAACAACACCAAGATTAAGATTTATAAAGATTTAAATAAATCATGAAATTATGTTGCAAAAATTCATATTTAATTCCAAAAAGTATATTTAGTAAAATTTAATTTAATTCATTGCACAAAATTTCATAATCTAATTCGATCATTTAAGATCAATACATCAAATCCATTGCGCCAATTCTTAACAACGACCTCTTCTTCCAGTGCCACGTCTCCACCCGACCGACGTTAATGTTCTCATTCCTCCCACCATCCTCTCTAGCCCTTCTCTGCCCGTACCACCATCTTGATCCCCCTATGGCCCAACTAGACCCCGTTCCTTATCTCGCCCCTTCTCCATCATCACCCCCTACCACCATTGCCCTTTCTCACCCAAGGCCAGATGCTCCACTCGCAATCCATCGGATAATTACACGCTCCATGACAAGAACTTTAAAACCAAGGTGTCTCCTTGCAAGTAAACTTCCACTCTTCGACAAACCTATTGTGGTTGAACCCACTTGTTACACCCAAGCTTCTCAAAGTCCAAAGTGGCGGTCAATTATGAATGATGAAGGCAATGCCTTGCTTAGAACAAAAACATGGACCCTTATCCCCTACCCAAAGGTCGGTCTCGTATAGGTTGTAAATGGGTTTACTGCAATAGACCCTAACGGCTCCATTGACAGGTACATGGTTGCAAAAGGTTTTCGTCAGAGAAGGAATTGACTACTTTGATACATTTAGTCTCGTAGCGAAGCCAGTCACTATTCGTATTATTCTAACTGTTGCTCTCTTATAAGTTATCTCTTTAAGCAAATGGATGTGCACAATGGCTTTTAAATGGTCACTTCAATGAAGAGGTCTACACGAACTCATGTATGTAAACTTCAGAAGGCTCTCTATGGTCTATTATCAGGCTTACTTCATGACATTGGTTTTGCTGGTTCTAAAGCTGATACTTCACTTTTTTATAAGCTTGATGGTCGAGATATCGTATTCCTCCTTTGTCTATGTGGATGATAAAATTACTACAGCCAGCTCTAATTATCTACTTGACAATGTGACTGTTGCTCTTAGTTCATACTATTTTATAAGCTGTGACTGTTGTTCTTAGTTCATAGTTCATAGTTCATACTTTCTAGGCACTCTACACTATTTTCAGGGCATTGAAACAACTTTCCATGCTGATGGTCTACATCTCTCCCAATAGAAATTTGTGACGAACTTGTGCCAACCCTATCTCCACTCCACCTGCTACTGGATCCAAACTCTCTAAATTTTCAGGCACACCGATAGCTGATCCCTCTTTGTACAGATCCGTTGTGGGTACACTTCAAAACCTTACAACTACACGACCTGACATTCAGTTCGCCGTCAATCATGCATGCCAATTTCAGAAAAATCCAATCGTTGTTCACTGGAGTGCTGTTAAGAGAATCTTTCGATATATTAAAGTCACTATCAGCCATGTCATTACCCTTCAGCCAATCTCCTCATTTTACCTCACTGCATACTCTGATGCAGATTGGGTTGGCTGCCCGGATGATAGACCCTTCAGTCACCATCTCTCGCTCCAGCGTCGAAGCTGAATACAGGGCTATGGCTGTCACAGCTTCTAAAATCTCTTGGCTTCTACAAATTTTTAAGGAGATCAATGTTTGCATTACAAAGGTGTCAACCATTTGGTATGATAACATAAGTGCCACTTACATAGTAGCCAACCCAGTGTTTCACAGTCGAACCAAACACAATGAGTTAGACTACCACTTCGTTCTTGATAGGATTGCCAAAGGTTGTCTTCAAATTTCCTATATTCTAACCAGCGACCAAATTGCTGACATCTTTACAAAAGAGTTGAGTCGTCTACAACACTCTACATTCTCATCCAAGCTGACCCTCACTCCGACGTGACTTAACTTTCCCAGGAGGTAAGAGCTTCTCCACCTTCTCCCATTGATTCGGACACCCTAGAGGCAGCCGTGGTTGAGATATATCTGGAATAACTCTTTCCTTGTATCGTGGAGACTCCCAACAAGACCAATGGACTCTCCTCTTATATTGGATATGTTGGGATTAACCAAACAAACCAAATATAAATTTCCTATTTCAACACATAAGGGTGAGAAGTACCAAACAAATAAAGAGATCAGACAAGACAATTTTATATAAAAAACTCCAAATTTAAGGGAAAAAATACAGGGCAAATAGCCAAATTAAATTTACTATATCACAAGTTTGATACAGAATAGATTCACTAAAGAACAAACTCCTTAATACCAATTTACTTTACTTTCTACAAAATTAGTATTGGCCAAGAAAAAAATAAAAAATTATGGATTACAAATAAGAACTTGGTGAAGTTACCATTGACGATTGCAAGTCAATCTCAATAAAGTATTTACCTTTCTTCAATCCACACAATTTTCTTTCTCCCTTTACGGCAGCAATTTTTCTCCCAAAACCAAAAACCAAATAAGAAAAGCATCGTATGGTTCTTTTATTCCTTTTAACTAACCAAATCTACAAAATCTTGGTTTTTACGCAAAATAGGGTTGTAAGTTTATATATTTATGAGAGGGACAACCCAACAAACCTCTCTTTCCCGACTCTATGAAATAACTCTAGCCAACATGGGAAGCTCCATCTATGCCTGCTCCATTTTTGTAGTAAATATGTTTCTCCTTTGACATAATTTTAATCATCATGTCAGAAATATTATTTTCAGTATAAATTTTTGTTAGCTCAAGAAATTTACTTTTCAACACATCTCTTATCCAGTGATATCTCACATCAATGTGTTTGCTCCTTGAATGAAAACTTGAATTCTTACTCAGGTAAATTGCACTCTAGTTATCACAGTGTACAATATATCTCTCCTGTTTAATGTCAATTTCATTCAAAAATCTCTTCGTTAATAGCATTATCTTATAAGCTTCAATAGCAGTAATAAATTCTGTTTCAGTCGTGGATAATACAACACACTTTTGCAACTTAGACTGCCAAGACATAGCCCCATTAGTAAAATTAATAACAAACCCAGATGTTGACCTTATTGTATCCAAGTACCTGCTATATCTGCATTGGTATAGCCAACTAACAAAGGTTTATCACTTAGAAAACACAAATATATTTTGGACGTACCTCTCAAGTGCCTCATTATCTATGTAACTGCTTGCCAATGTTCTTTACTCGGATTTGCTAAATATCTACTAACCATTCCACCTACATATGCTATATCCAGCCTTATACAAACCATAACATACATCAAACTACCAACCGCAGAAGCGTATGAAACCTTTGTCATTTCTTTTATCTCTATTTCACTTAAGTCACTTTTCTTCAATTTGAAGTGACCCCCAAATAGAACTCCAACTGGCTTTACATCTTTCATGTTGAATTTTCAAGTACCTTTTCTATGTGCTTTTCTTGTGACACCCAAAGCTTTCTCGCTCCCTTGTCAAGCCAAATGGACATCCTCAAGATTTACTTTGCCAGTCCCAAATCCTTTATTGCAAACGATTTGTTCAAGCTCTTCTTTAAACTTGTAATTTTAGCTCCATCATGTCCTACAATCCACATGTCATCCACATAAAGCAACAGAATAACAAAGTCACCATCATCAAACCATTTGATGCACACACAGTAATCAGAAACAGATTTCTTGTACCCATTCTTTTCTATAAAAGAATCGAACTTTTTATACCACTGTCTAGGAGCTTTCTTCAAACCATACAAACTCTTTTTCAGTCTGCATGCCATATGTTCCTTTCCTCTGACTTCAAAACCCTCTGGTTGCTCCATGTATATGGTCTCCTCAAGACCACCATGAAGAAAGGTCGTCTTCACATCTAACTGTTCAACTTCCAAATCTAAACTTAAAGCCAAAGCCAAAACAATTCTAAAAGAAGACATTTTAACAATAGGAGAAAAAATTTCATCGAAATCAATATCCTTCTTCTGTCCAAAGCCCTTCACCACCAACCTTGCCTTCTACCTTGGTTATGTGTTGTTTTCTTCACATTTGATCCTATAGACCCATTTGTTCCTCAATACTCTCTTCCCTTTAGGAAGATCCACTAACTCATAAGTATGATTTTCATACAAAGATTTCATCTCATCTTGCATTGCCTTCAACCACTTCTCCTTTTCTACATGAGGGCTTTGACCTCACTGAAATTTTCTTGTTCTCCACATTCAGTAATTGTCACATATTCTAATGATAGATATCTTGTTGATGGAACTAGTTCACAAACTAATCTCCTCACATTAGTTGGCTGCCCTTGATCAGAATCTCCATGTTCCTGTCCAATATCATTAACAAACTCCTTAGAAATATCATTAAACACTATACCTCACCCTCATCATCACTAAGTGGGGAAATAATTGTGTCATCCTGAGCCACCTCTTCACTTTTAGCTGAGGTTGAGGGATCTTTTATCATTTCCAAGCCTTCCTAAGATTTAGTTTGAAGAACTTATTCCTTGCCAAAGTCCTCAACTGTTTGATGCTCCCTCAAAACTACACCTCTGCTTCGAATCAATTTTCTATTCTTAGGATCCCAAAGTTTGTATCAAAACTTATCATCACCATATCCCAGAAAAATACATTCCACGGCTCTAGAGCTAAGCTTAGCCCTTTGCTCCTTGGGCACATACGCAAAAGCTTTACAACCAAAGACTCTCAAATGAAAATAACTAACCATTTTGTCACTCTAAACCCTTTCTGGTATGTCACTGTCCAGGGCATGTGTGGGAGATCTGTTGATCAAATAACAAGCTGTACTCATGGCCTCACCCCAAAAGCTTTTAGGCAACTTAGCTGAAGACAACATACTCCTAACCCTCTTAGAGATGGTACTGTTCATCCTTTCAACCACTCCATTATGTTGAGGAGTATAAGGAACTGTCTTCTCATGCCTAATCCCATGCTTGCTATAATATTCATCAAACTCAACAGAATAATATTCACCACCATTATCGTTTCTACGGCAATTCAAAGGCTTACATGTTTCTCTTTCAACCAATGCATGAAAATTCTTAAAGATGCAAAGACATCACTTTTATTTTTCATGCCATAAGCCCACACCTTCCTAGAAGTATCATTCAATAAAAGTGACAAAATAAATAGAACCGCCAAGAGATTTTACCTCCATTGGCCCACACACATCAGTGTATACCAACTCAAGAACTTCTAACTTCCTTGTACTTGTGCTTTCAAGGATATATCCTAAGTTGTTTCCTAACCAAACAGTAGTCACAAGGACTAATTGTAATGTTCTTGACCTTGGAAAGGAGATTTAACTTCTTCAAAGTCTCTAGTCCCTTCTCACTCATGTGTCCCAATCGATGGTACCACAAATTAGTAGTGAAATCAAATAAGGAGATATTAACCTCCCCTCGAACTAGACTCGTCTCAATCTTTTACAAATTGCAACACTCTCTTCCCTTTAGCAACAACAAGAAAACCTTTCACAAGTTTCCATACACCTTGTGCAAATTGTGAACCAAATCCTTCATCATCAAGCACACCAATTGATAACAAACTCATCCTCAAATCTAGAATATGTTTGACATTTTTAAGCATCAATTTGTAACCTGTGTTTGTTACTATATGCACATCTCCAAGTCCCATAATTTTAGAAGTATCACTATTTCCCATCTTCACTATACCCAAATCTGAAGATTCATAGGTAGCAAAGAAATTTCTATTTGGAGTTATGTGAAATGATGCTCCCGAGTCAATTACCCACCTAGCATCACAACCAGCTGTTAAACAATCATTCCCATAATTAAAAAGAATCACCATGTCATCATGCACAACATTAGTGTTCGTTTCTCCTTGATCTTTGTTATCCTTATTTTTCAAATCTTTCTTGAGTTTCTAACAATCCTTCTTGATATGACCTGTCTTGTCACAATAATAACACTTTAAGTGCTTCCTGGATTTAGACCTTTCTCGACTCTTGTCCCTTCTGTCTGTGTCTCTATTTCTTGATCTACCTCTTGCCTCTTCTGACACTAATGCATGAAACCCTAAAATTGGTAGAGATTTTCTTCTCACCTCCTCATTCAGTAAACTGCTTGTTACCATGTCCATTGTGAGTTTTCCATCCAAAGCAGCATTGCTCAAAGATATCACCAATGTTTCCCAACTCTCTGGCAAAGTGTTGAGGAACATGATAGCTTGTCATTCCTCATCTAGAGTCATCTTCATCCTAGTAAGTTGAGTAATAATACTCTTCATCTCATTGAGATGCTCACTTATGTCACATCCATCCTTATACCTCAAATTCACTAATTTACTTATCAAAAGGGTCTTGTTGCCAGCAGTATTCCTCTCATAAACTTCTTGGAGTTTATCCCATATTGCTTTTGAGGACGTCAATTCATAAACATGATGATACACAACTTCATCTACCCATTGTCTCAAACAGGCCATAGTCTTCCTATTGAACTTATTCCAGTTATTTTCAATCACCTCTGCCAGTTTCTAACCAGTGATACGTTCATACAAATCTTTAGAATGTAGATAATCAATCATCTTTCCTTTCCAATAATGTCAGTTATTCGGCCCCTTAAGAGATATCATCTTAACATACTTCTCATCAGCTATCTTGTTGAAATATAAATCACAGACACACCAACTAGGCTCTTAGTAATTTCGTCAAACACCTAGTTGGCCGAAAATATCAACAACCAAAACTTGCAAACATCCAAACCAAACTACCTAGCTCTAATGCCACTTGTTGGGATTAACCAAACAAATTAAATGCAAATCCCCAATTTCAATGCACAAGAATGAGAAGTACCAAACAAATAGAGAGATTAGACAAGACAATTTTACGTGAAAAACTTTCAAATTTAGGGAAAAACCACGGGGCAAACGGCCAAATCAAATTCACTATATCACAAATTTGATACAAAATAGATCTACAGGAGAACAAACTCCCCAATACTAATTTAGTATACTTTCTACAAAATTAGTATTGGCCAAGAAAGAAAATAAAGAATTACAGATTATAAATAAGAACTTGGCGAAGTTACCATTGACGATTGCAAGTTAATCTCAATAAAACATTCACCTTTCTTCCATCAACACAATTTTCTTTCTCCCTTTATATCTAGCAATTTTTCTCCAAAACCCAAAAACTAGAAAACCAAAGAAGAAAAATGCCATACGTTGTGTTTATTCCTTTCAACTAACCAAGCAAAATCTTGGTTTTTGCCCCAAACAGGGTTTTAAGTTTATGTATTTAGGGAAGAGGGACAAACCAATAGGATAATCATAACCATGAGTTATAATTCCCTTAGGAACTCATACAACAAGTTGTAGTTATCTGTAATTCAAACTCTTGTATAAATGCATACATACACACGCATGAGAAAAGTAATGAAAATATTATCACTTTACAAAAACCAATTTAGTCTTGATTAGATAGTTTTTATTCATAATAATTAAATTTCTTTTACTTGATTTGAATTAATTTGTGGATTCAGTAAAATTATCATCTTATACAATAAGTTGATTTTTTTTATCTCTTCCTGTTGGAAAATTTGGGAACACGATTTGATACAAGAGCCTATTAGTTTGTGAATTTAACCCGTATTTCATCACTTCCTAACAGGAAACAAAAATCACTTCCGCTTCCACTTCGTGTTTATTAGAATGGCGAATAATTGGGAGTCTTGACAGTTGACATATATACCAAGAATATGTTGTCAATGCGTTTTCCCGTCTATTTGTCACCACGCTCTCCCAGCTTTCTAGTCTATCAGTTCAAATTTGCATTTGGCTTAAAATTCCATTTACCATTTATCAGAAGCTTATAAGATTCAAAATAACATTTTAACAATATGTTAGAGTGAATTTTTTTATGTGAGATAGCTTATTTTAGTAAACTTGTAACAGTTTAAAGAAAACAATGACGGTTTACAAACTTTTGGACAATCCAAACTGGCCGTCTCATCGATAAAACAAGACGGCAACTTCGATAAAAAAAGTAGAGCAATGCCATTACACATGTAGCAGGCATCTCAATGACTTGCCATTTTCAAGCAGCTCAAATGCTTCATTTATTTTAGAGAAGGGTAGCTCATGCGTGATAAATGCATCCATGTTGAGCTCCTGCATCGGTTTAAAGAAATTTCGAAGATTGATTACAATAATTATTCACAAAGGAATAAATTAAACTTATAAGATATATATAGAAGACACTACAGTAAGCAATCATAGAAACTTAAATGAATGATATAACATTGGAGAAAGACGTTTCAACAATCTAATTACCCCTTTCATGCACTTGTCGGCTAAATCTGGCAGTTGGGTCTTTCCTTTGAAGTCACCAAATATGCATCCAACCAGTTTCCTAACAAAGAACTCCATTGGATGAATGTTAACCAATTTCGGAGTGTTGTGAATGCCCAGAATTACAGTCAACCCCCATCCCTGTCATGCACATTACAAACAACAAATTTAGTACAATTATACATTAGATTTACAACTATTTTCTTATACACATTATAATTTAAAAACCTGTCCGAAATTTACGTGTATCTCATCAAATCCAGAATGATTTAGACCCTCGTACTATTTTAATTTGAGCACAATTTTTTAATCATTGAATTTTTCAAAATCCTTATTGAAAAGTTAAATATTTTAACTGGTATTTAATTAAATAATAATAATAAATATTTCATATCTTATAAAATATTTATGTAATTTTAAAATTCGGTTAAACCCAATTTAGCACAATTGAACCAAGTACTCCATACTCTATAAATCCAATCCGATATGACACGTGACTATATAAACAATCTCCTCTTATTAATAAAAGAAGGACTATAAATTCAGATCTAATAAAAAATAAAAAAATCGCCCAATAAAATATAACAAAAATAAAAAGATAAAACAAAGTAACATAATTTATCTTAAATTAAATGTATCGTTAAGATATTATATGATTATAGTCTATTTTATTATTTAATTAAATTTTATTTATAAAATTAAAGTCTATTTTAATATAAACCAAACACTATGTTTCAACTTGTCTAATTAATCTAAAATAATACATGTTAATATGATCTCTCAATCGTCAACGTTGATAAATTAAAGGGATCATTTGTTTGATTGTCAAGGCCATGTGCCTCTAATAATGGTGAAAATGTGCATAATTAAGTATTTTTTTATGGGCTAGGGATTTTTTGTAGTACTTGTTACAACAAACTCGATGGAGTATTTATTTGATTAATTTAAATCTTCTTAATTATAGGTGTTTAAAAATGTTATTATAATATTTAAGTTAATCTCTTTTAATTAAAATGATTTAAACCAATCAAATAAATATTACAGTGAATTTACTTTACTACTTGTTACAGCAAATCCCTAATCTTTTTTACGGAAAAAATTTAAAAACCGTGCAGTTTGAAATGCCTCAGAGGTATGGAATGCGTCGGAGCTAACCAAGTGGCCTGTTAATTAGTGTCGGCGCTCAGTGCGATGGCAAGCCGCGGCCAAGAAGCACTATTGAAAATTTTTCTTTAATGATTGTCCTACAGATCACCACTTTAGGGCCAGATTGAATGATCAAGGGCTGAAGGCTAATAAAAGCAAAATCCCGTCTAATAATAATTATACTGTTTTTTTACTATATGACTAACCAATAATTGCAGATCAAGCCAAGCTATCCAATATTTTGGTTTTATCAAACTGTATAAAACTAGCTATGCTTCTAAATAGTATGTAATTGGACTTCATCGTGGCAACCTATTTCTCTGGCTTATGATTGCCAAGAAATCTTTTGTAACCTAAACGCTAATATTGACTAGCTGATAAACGGAGACCCCTCCAGTAAGGCGCCCATAAGCTTGCTAATGTTGGGCGTTTAATTATTTTCTAATTTGTACGAAAAATAAAAATAAAAATATTTTAAAAAATAGCAAAGGGATAATCACATACATCGTGAGTAGACAAGAAGGCTTCTCTCAATACATCCGAATTGCCTACACATTCGAAACTGTAATCGACGCCACCATCGGTCATGCCCCTGATCACCTGCGATAAAAGAGATATTTAGTATTCCAATTTATAATATTCCTATCTTTGTTTAAAAGATTTTCTTCTATGTCTATGCCAGCAATTTGAGTATTGTATTTACATATACATAAATGCCTTACCTCATGCACCGGCTATTCGCTTTCTTTTGGGTTGACAAATTCCGTGTACCCCATTAATTTTGCTGAAGTTGATTATAAAATTAGGGTATGAAAGATTTGACTACCATATGAAATGAGAATGGGATGCTTATATAAGTTTTGATGAAAGAAATCTTGATTAATCTTTAAAATGCCTTGTGAAGATCACAGGTAGTCATAACTATCTAGCGGAGAGTACAAACCATGAGTTCTTAACAAGAAAAAGAAAGATTTTTTTACCTGCTGGGAGAAACTGGGTTAATTAATTAACTGAAAATGGGAAATTTTACAATAATAGCAATTACACTGCCCTTCCGATTAATTTAAGTTAAAACGAAGAAATTAAAAAGACATGCTCAAAATTATTTCGATTTTTAAAAGAAAATTATCTCTTGCTGCTGCCGGCCGGCAGATCATGATGGCGCTTATTAAATAACTCTTTTTAATGGTTTACTTTCTAAATTTAACCCTTGTTTAAGTGAAGATATTTAAGGCAATTTAATCTAATTTTCCCCTACGATAAATAGTCCTGATTCTCCTAATAATATTAAAACTAATCACCCTTTTTGTTAAAAATTTCAATACAAATTGTAGGAGTGTTTTTTCAAAATAAGTATTAGATATTGAAAGAAAATTAAACCTTTGTCAAATTTTTCTGGGTTGATATCAATCCCTATGATCCTTGATGCTCCTCTCACCCTTGCACCTTCCGCAACCTATCAAATCAAACACTTATTCGATTTAAATCGCCCAGACAAGCAATAAATTTACAACCATTTTAGCGGTCGGGGACCAAGGTTCAGATACTAACAGCAAGGCCCACTCCACCTAGCCCAAAAATGGCCACAGTTGACCCACGCTGAACATTAGCCGTGTTCCACGCAGCTCCCACTCCTACCAAATAAAAATATTATTTTAGAAAAAAATTCTATATTTACAAGACATGACCTAGTGGAATAACGATACGGACATGGATTTTTTATGATAGAATCTAAAGATACTTTTTTAATATTATTTTAATTGTTAAATCTTCTATTTTTCATAATAAAAGACTTTGCATTCCACTTTTATTAATAAAAATAGATATGATGATTCTAAGGTGAGGTAATCTCATTTTTTTCTTAAATTGGTGAGCTATCTTTTAATTCCGAGAAAGATCCGATGTATTTAAATCTCAAATATTCATATTAAGAATAGCAACGATTATTAATTTATATATCAAGTAATCGTATTTTTTGTCTTAACCACGCCGATATCTACTCTATTCATTTATTAGACGAAAATACCCATTATATAAAACTATATCTATTGTTTTATTTGCTTAGAAAAAAGTACGTGCACAAATCAATATTAAATAAAGATTGAAGAAAATTAATTTCTTTTTAAAAGAGCACCTTCTTAAATCATAATTAAGATTAATAAAAAAAGATGAGTAATGAAATATAAATATATATATTTATATATCTATGTATATAATTAAAATTAAAATGAAAATTGTAATGAGTTGCACTTAAAATTGGAGCACCATATCAAGTTCTAAAATAGCATATTTTAAAAAATTAAAAGTCAAATTAGGTATTTATGTTTCCAAAAAGGAAGTCAATGATCAAATCACTAAAAATAAATAAAATAATTATAAAAGAAATAAAATTTTAAACTTGGACTCTTATTAAGACAAGTTCAAACCATAGCTACTCTTCATTATTGCATTCTGCTACAAAAGTCTAAAACGTAGTTAATTATTTGTATAGGCATTTATCTAGGGGTTGCATTCTAATATAAGACTTGATGGTTATGGGGAAAAAATTAAGATAAAGTGGTTTACCATCTAAAATATATTAGATGATAATATAGTCAATTAATAGATAAGTGTTACGAAACAAAAGGCTAATTAATCAATATCACAATTAAAATAGTACCAGTGGAAAGGCCGCAGCTCAAGAGGGTCATCTTCTTGAGAGGCGCGGCGGGATCGATCTTGACAACGCAAGCTGAGTCCACGACGGTGTACTCGCTAAAGGTGGAGGTGTTGAGGAAATGGTAGATGGGTTTGCCGTCCATGGTGTTGAACCTCACCTGCCCATCCCCACTCATCACCCCTTTGAACGGGTTCACCGTGAACCTCTCGCATAGGTTCGTCTTCTCCGATTTGCAGCTCCTGCAATCGGAACACTCCCCTTGGAAGATGGGTATCACTTTATCCCCTTCCCTCAAGTCCTCTACCCCTTCCCCCACACTCTCCACAATCCTGTACAAGGTTTAATTCATCAAAGTTGGTGATCATCAATATGTTACTGCATCCACATAATTATACAGTTTTGAAGAGTAATCCCACGTACCCAGATGCTTCATGGCCTAGTATGCGCGGATACATTCGTTGCAGCTCGTTCTTTGATGCATGAACGAACAACTGGTTAGTTATGATTGCTGATTGATTATTGAATTTACTGTGTTTAGTTGAATGAACATATTACCTTGCCTTTCCAAGCACTGAGATCGGTGTGGCAAACAGAGGTGAATAGTATCTTGACGCGAACTTCCATCTTCTGTGGGTGAGCTACTAGTATGTCTTCCATGACAAAGGGCTGTTCCGGACCCCAAACAACAGCAGCTTCATAAAACAAAGAAGCCATAGTTTAGGGAGACGAAATACAGAGCAGAAAGTGCCACTATGAGCGAAATTGATTTTACCCTTGCAGGTGATGATCTTTCCTGCTGTATCATTCCCATCCAATGCATTGGAAGATCCCCAACTGCCCATTGTTGCACTAAATTACCTATCAGCTGCCACCAATGAATCAAATCTGTGATAGTTTGATATAAAGGATAAGGCTACCAGTATTTATAGTCTTGATCAAGTGTGTACAGGATGATGATGCAGAGATATTTTTGGGGATCTTTTCCGTGTCTAATTGCCGTTGCATCATGCATGCGTCTAGCTTGGTTTGACCCCCTACTTTAGTGTCTTATTTTCCTAGACATTCTCTCTTTCGATAAAGACGTCGCTACACCGCATGTACCGTGTTTCTAGGGGCATGTATAAGATTCTTCGCTAGTTGTTTTATTGGCTTTGAAGGATTCGGCCGCAACTAGTGTACAGGGAAATCAAAAGAGTCAAGAATGTGAAACCTAAATAGCTTTTCATTAAAATAGACTTCTTGCTAAGTCTTCAAGCACCGACATAGAAACAACAAAGTCATAGAGCATATATGTTATAATAAGTTATTCTTTTTGCAATTTCTTGATGTTTAATTTTGATTTGGCTTGAAGAATTATATTATACATTATAGATATAGGTGTGTTATAATAAGTGCCCGTAGCCGTCCCCCCCACCGCCCCTGTTTCCCCTGCCCCCTCCGCCGCCTCGCCCCCGCCCGCCCCCTGCCCGGTTCCCCGCCCCCCGCCGCCTGTTTCGCCCCACCCCCGCCGCGGCCCCGCCCGCCCCTGCCCTGTTTTCGCCACCCTCCCCGGCCGCCCGTTTCGCCCCCACCCTCGCCGCCGCCCCGCCCGTCGACCAAGCTCCTCCCCGCCGTCTGCTGCACTGGCCACCTCCTCGCCGGCGTCACCTGCTTCACCGCCGGCGGTGGCGCCACAAAACACCGGGAAAGAAGGAGCAATGGCATTTTCGTAATAAAAATTTGACTCGCTCCTGACTCGAGTCAAATTTACGAAATAAATTTTAAAAATAAAATATAATAAAATAAAAACTTGACTTGCTCCTGACTCTCAAGTTAATTTTATAAAATAAAATTTTAAAATAAAATAATCTAAAATAAAAATTTGATTCGCTCCCCGCTGACGCCGCTCGCTTGCCGACCACCTCCCTGCCGCCACCCACACCCTTCCCCTATTTCTATTACCAAAATACTCTCCCCTATTTCCGATTAAGTAAAATTTTTATTACAATTTTACCCTCCCGTGTTCCCCCCCGCTCTCTCTCGCCGCGCCACCCCCTGCCGGCGAGTTCGTGCCACCCCCTGCCGGCGACCTTGCCGCCAGCAGCGCGTTGGCCAACAATGTCGCCGCCTCGGGGCTGGATGGGCTTGTTGGGAAATGTGCGGCCCCAGTTTCGTGTGGGACCGAATAAAGTTTTTATTACAAAATTATTTTATTTTTTAAATTTATTTCATAATATTGAATCGATCTCGTGCGAGATCGAATCAAATATTTATTATAAAAAAATTTATTTTTTTATTTATTTCGTAATATTGACTCGATCTCGTGCGAGATCGAATCAAGTATTTATTATAAAATTTTATTTATTTATTTATTTATTTCGTAATGGCGGCGGGCAGGGGCCGACGGCGGCTGGCAGGGGCGGCGACGGGAGGCTGAAAGTGGGTAGGGGGGAGGGGGGAGGGATGGGGTGGGTTGATTGTGGACCGTTGGATTAGATCCAACGGTCCACAATAGGGATTGGGTGCGAGATCGAATCATGTGCGGGACCGAGTCAAGTTTTTATTACAAAATAACTTTATTACTGAATAAATTTTTATTACAAAATAAATTTTAAAAAATAAAATAATTCCGTAATAAATTATTTTAACTCGAGTCCGATTAAGTAAAATTTTTATTACCAAAATACTCTCCCCTATTTCTTCCTCATTTTTTTGGCGCGCCACCCCCTGCCGGCGACCTTGCGGCAGGCAGCCCGCTGGCCAACAATGTCACCGCCTCGGGGCTGGATGGACGTGGTGGGAAATGTACGGCGCCGGTCTCGTGTGGGACGGAATAAAGTTTTTATTACAAAATTATTTTAATTTTTTAAATTTATTTCGTAATATTGAATCGATCTCGTGCGAGATCGAATCAAGTATTTATTATAAAAAATTTTATTTTTTTATTTATTTCATAATATTGACTCGATCTCGTGCGAGATCAAATAAAGTATTTATTAAAAAAAATTTTATTTTTTAAATTTATTTCGTCCCATTTATCCGCACGTCAGCTTCCCTTATTCCTGGTCATAGCGAACACCCTGGACAATATTTGACTGGGCCAATCGAAGTCGACCAAAGAAGGTTCATTATATTCTTCTTCGGCGCTCGCGTTTGACTAAACAATATGTCGGTCGACCCTATCCAAGCACAATTGAAGAGAAAAGATGGGCCTATGGGCCAAGATCGGAGATGGGTAAATTCAAATTATGCCAATAAAGTAAAAGGAAAAACAATAAAAACATGAATCACGAAAGCATACAATGGATTTCCTTTACCCTCGTACTTCTCGTTCTAGCATGCATGGGATTTATTGCCGCCCGCCCTTTGCGACTTAAGCAAGATAGTATTCACCTTTTGCATATAAATTATTCGTTGCTTTAGTACACAAAAGTAAATAGAAAAATGCCCACCAAACTGTGTTTTGCTACGTTCTATGCGTCTTTTGTAGTCGTTGCACAATTTTTAATGTATATTTGACGAGTGTTTACAACCTATTGACGTGGAAGAAGTGAGGTTTTAACATTTATTTAGTATGACTCTGGTATGGTTAAAACGGGTAAGGTTCTCGTTAATTAATAACAGGGTTATGTTTGGAAGAGATTGATACCTGATTATAAATAATCAGGTTTAATAATAAAATGATATATGTATTTAGTACCCAAAACCCAATTTTTAAATCACAATTTCATTATAAAGATTAATACTCAATCATTTTATAAACCAATATTTATTTATAAAATTATTAAGTATCCTTTTCATATTTTTAAATATTTTTTGCTTGACTCCAAATTTTATTATTATTATTATTATTATTATTATTATATAGTTTAAATAATTTTTTCAAGAATATAATTTGATTAATTAAATAAATATCCATCTAACCGTGACAATTGATCATAAATGGTCGTATTTAAATTTGGTTTTGATTCACCGGAAAATGGTCGGATTTGGCATTAAAAGTAGAACGTGAAATAGTGAATAGTTGGTTTTGGTTTATAAGTTTAACTTAAACGGTGGGTTTAATTTAAGCAATATTTAACCATACCTTACCCATAGGTGAAAGGTAAATAGAAACCGTAAATGTTAGGCAATAAGCCAATGAGCAAAATAAAATTGATCTATGTGAAAACTATTTTTGATTTTGTATTTTTGCAAATTAATTAAAATGTATAAAGTCATTTAAATGCATGGCCTATTAGTGGATTGATCTAGAGTTCAAATTAGAGGTGATTATCAATTGTTGGGATTACCCAAACAAAATCCTAGTTTCAACTAAAAAGGATGAGAATACCAACAAAATATAGACAAACCACAAACCCAAAAGACAAACCAGTTTTACATGGAAAAACCCTAAATTTGGAGAAAAATCACAGGGCAAACGACTTGATTAAATTCACAATATCACAACTTTGATATAAAACAAATCTACAAGATAACAAACTCCCTAATACCAATTTACTGTATTTTCTATCAAATTGTTGTTAACCACAAAGAAAGAAAATAAAAAATTATAGATTAAGAATTTGGCGAGGTTACCATTTACGATTGCAAGCAAATCTCAACAAAACATTCAATTTCTTCAAACCACACAATTTTCCTTTCTCCTCTATGGCCTTTTTTCTCTAAAAACCAAAAAAAAGTGTTAGACGTTACTTTTATTCTTTTTAACTAACAAAATCTACAAAACCTTAATTTTTGCCCAACATAAAGTTGTAGTTTAATATATTTATGGAGGAGGGACAACCCAACAAATCTCCCCTTCCCAACTCCATGAAATACCTCTAGCCGGCATGGGAAGCTTCACCCATGCCTACTTCATTCATGTAGTAGACATGTTTATCCTTTGACACAACTTTAGTCATTATATCTAAAATATTCCTTTCAGTATAAATTTTTGTTAGCTCAAGAGATTTACTTTCCAACACATCTCTTATCTAGTGATATCTCACATCAATGTGTTTGCTTCTTGATTGAAAACTTGAATTCTTACTCAGGTGAATTGCACTCTGGCTATCACAATGTACAATGTATCTCTCTTGTTTAATACCAATTTAATTCAAAAATCTCATCGTCCATAGCATCTCCTAAGCTTCTGTAGGAGCAATAAATTCAGCTTCAGTTGTAGATAATGCAACACACTTTTATAACCTATACTGCCAAGACATAGACCTATTAGTAAAATTAACAACAAACCCAGATGTTGACTTTCTTATCTCCAAGTCATCTGCCATATTTGAATCAGTGTAGCCAACTAATAAAGGTTTATCACTTCCAAAACACAAACACATTTTGGATGTACCTCTCAAGTACTTCATTATCCATTTAAGTGCTTACCAATGCTCTCTGCTCGGATTTGCTAAATGTTTACTAACTATTCCAACTGCATATGCTATATCAAGCCTTGTACAAATCATAGCATACATCAAACTACCAACTGCAGAAGCATAAGGAATCTTTGCCATTTCTTTCATCTATGTTTCACTTAAGTCACTTTTCTTCAACTTAAAGTGACCCCCATGTGAAACCCCAGCCGGCTTTGCATCTTTCATGTTGAATTTTTCAAATACTTTTCTATGTACTTTTCCTGTAACATCCAAAGCTTTCTAGCTCTCCTATCATGCCGAATGGATATTCCCAAGATTTGCTTTGCCAATCCCAAATTCTTCATTGAAAAGGATTTATTCAAGTTCTTCTTTAAACTTGCAATCTTGACTCTATCATGTCATACAATCAATATGTCATCCATATAAAGCAACAGAATAATAAAGTCACCATCATTAAACCTCAGAAACAGACTTTTTGTACCCATTCTTTTCCATAAAAGAATCAATTTTTTGTACCACTGACGAGGAGCTTGCTTCAAACCATACAAACTATTTTTCAATCTATATACCATTTGTTCCTTTCCTCTGACTTCAAAACCCTCTTGTTGCTCCATGTATATGGTCTCCTCAAGATCACCATGAAGAAATGTTATCTTCACATCTAACTGTTCAACTTCCAAATCCAAACTTACAACCAAAGTCAGAATAATTCTAATAGAAGATATTTTAACAACGGGAGAAAAACTTTCATCGAAATCAATACCTTTCTTTTATCTGAAGCCCTTTACCACCAACCTTGCCTTGTACCTTGGTTGTGTGTTATTTGCTTCATGTTTTATCCTGTAGACCAATTTGTTCTTTAATATTCTCTTCCCCTTAGGAAGATCCACCAGCTCATAGGTGTGAATCTCATACGAAGACTTCATCTCATCTTGCATTACTTTCAATCACTTTTCCTTTTCTACATGAGCTTTAACCTCACTGAAATTTTCTTGTTCTCCACATTCAGTAATTTTCACATATTATGATGATGGATATCTTATAAATGGAACTAGTTCACAAGCTGATCTCCTCACATTAGTTGGTTGCCCTTGATCAGAATATACATGTTCTTGTCCAATATCATTAATAAACTCATTAAAAATATCATCAGATACCTCATCCTCACCATCATCATCACTAGGTATGGGAATAATTGTGTCATCTTGAGCCTCCTTTCACTTTTAGTTGAGGTTGACGATATTTTTATCTTTTCCAAGTTTTCCTGAGATTTCATTTGAGGAACTTCTTTTTTGCCAAAGTCCTCAACTGTTTGATCCTCCCTGAAAATTACATCTCTGCTTAGAATAAGTTTTCGATTCTTAGGATTCCAAAGTTTGTATACAAACTTATCATCACCATATCCTAGAAAAATACATTCTCTGGCTCTAGAGTCAAGCTTAGCCCTTTGCTCCTTGGGCACATGCTAATCTCCTCACATTAGTTGGCTGCCCTTGATCAGAATCTCCATGTTCCTATCCAACATCATTAACAAACTCCTTAGAAATATCATTAGACACTATATCCTCACCCTCATCATCACTAAAGTGGGAAATAATTGTGTCATCCTGAGCCACCTCTTGACTTCTAGGTGAGGTTGAGGGATCTTTTATCATTTCCAAGCCTTCCTGGGATTTAGTTTGAGGAACTTATTCCTTGCTAAAGTCCTCAACTGTTTGATGCTCCCTTAAAACTACATCTCTGCTTCGAATCAGTTTTCTATTCTTAGGATCCCAAAGTTTGTATCAAAACTTATCATCACCATATCCCAGAAAAATACATTCCACGGCTCTAGAGTTAAGCTTAGCCCTTTGCTCCTTGGGCACATGCGCAAAAGCTTTACAATCAAAGACTCTCAAATGAGAATAACTAACTTTTTTGTCACTCCAAACCCTTTTTGGTATATCACTGTCAAGGGCATGTGTGGGAGATCTGTTGATCAAATAACAAGTTGTGCTCATCGTCTCACCCGAAAAGCTTTAAGCAACTTAGTTGAAGACAACATACTTCTAATCCTCTCAGAGATGGTCCTGTTCATTCTTTTATCTACTCCATTATGTTGCGGAGTATAAAAAACCGTCTTCTCATGCCTAATCCCATGCTTGCTACAATATTTATCAAAATCAATAAAATAATATTCACCACCATTATCACTTCTAAGGCATTTCAAAAGCTTGCCGGTTCTCTTTCAACCAATACATGAAAATTCTTAAAGATACCAAACACATCACTTTTAATTTTCAAGCCATAAGCCCACACCTTCCTAGAAGTATCATCAATAAAAGTGGCAAAATAAATAGAACTGCTAAGAGCTTTTACCTCCATAAGCCCACACACATCAGTGTGTACCAACTCAAGAACTTCTAACTTCCTTGTACTTATGCTTGTAAATGATGCCTTATGTTGTTTCCCCACTAAACAATGGTTACAAGGACTAATTGTGATGTCCTTGACCTTAGGAAGGAGATTCAACTTCTAAAATATCTGTAGTCCCTTCTCACTCATGTGTCCCAATCGATGGTGCCACAAATCAGCACTAGAATGAAGTGAAGAGATATTAACTTCCCTCAAACTAGACTCCTTGCAATCTTGTACAAACTACAACACTTATTTCCTTTAGCAACAACAAGAGAGCCTTTCACAAGTTTCCACACACCTTGTGCAAATTATGAACCAAATCCTTCATCATCAAGCACTATGGTTGACAACAAACTCATCCTCAAATCTGGAATATGTCTGACATGTTTAAGCACTAAATTGTAACCCATGTTTGTTATTAGATGCACATCTCCAAGTCCCACAATTTTTGGAAATATCATTATTTCCCATTTTCACTATACCAAAATCCGAAGGTTCATAGGTAGTAAAGAAATTTTTGCTTGGAGTTGCATGGAACGATGCTCCTAAGTCAACTACACAATTAGCATCACAATCAGCCATCAAACAATCATTCCCACAATCAGAAAGAATCACCATGTCATCATGCACAACATTATATTTGTTTTTCCTTGATCCTTGTTGTCCGTATTTTTCAAGTCTTTCTTGAACTTCCGACAATCCTTGAAATGACATGTCTTGTCAAAATAATAACACTTCAAGTTCTTCCTAGATTTAGACCTTCCTCGACACTTGTCCCTTCTGTTTGTGTCTTTATTTCTTGATCATCTGGAGTAGCATTGCTCAAAGAGATCACCAATATTCCTAGTTCTCTGGCTATTTGTTGAGGAGCAGGATGGCTTGCCATTTCTCATCTAGAGTCATCTTCATCCTAGCAAGTTGATTAATAATACTCTTCATCCCATTAAGATGCTGACTTATGTTACTTCCATCCTTATACCTCAAATTCACTAATTTTTTTATCAAAAGGGTCTTGTTGCCAACAGTATTCCTCTCATAAACGTCTTGGAGTTTATCCCATATAGCTTTTGAGGATATCAATTCAGAAACATGATGATATACAACTTCTTCTACCCATTGTCTCAAACAGGCCATAGCCTTCCTATCCAACTTATTCTAATTTCTAATTCTAGTTTTTCCTCTCATAAACTTCTTGGAATTTTTCCCATATAGCTTTTGAGGATGTTAATTCAGAAACATGATGATACACAAGTTTATCTACTCATTGTCTCAACCAGGCCATAGCCTTCCTATCCAACTTATTCCAGTCCCTTATTCCCATATAGCTTTTAAGGATGTAAATTTAAAAATATGATGATACACAATTTCATCTATTTATTGTCTCAAAAAGGATATAGCCTTCCTGTCCAACTTATTCCAGTCTTTATGTGTCACATGATGATACACAACTTTTTCTACTCATTATCTCAAACAAACCATAGCCTTCCTATCCAACTTATTCTAGTCTCTTATTTCAATCTTTATGTGTCACCTCTGCTAGTTCTTTATCTGTCACCTTTGCCGGTTTCTGACCAGTGATAGGTTTATACAAATCCTTGGAATATAAATGATTAATAATTTTTCCTTTCCAATAATGCCAATTACTCGGTACTTTAAGAGATATCATCTTAACATGCTTCTCATCAGCCATTTTGGTGAAAAATAAATCACAAACACACCAACTAGGTTCTTAGAAATTTCGTAGAACCCCTATGGGCATTAAATATCATCAACAACCAAAATCTAGAACTAACCAACTAGGTTCTGATACCACTGTTAAGCCCAATGAGGCCCCAAAAAGCCTAGTTGGTAGCTCAGAGAATAAGGTGTTTTCATTAATATATATACAAGTCACATACACCCTCTATGACCAATGTAAGATAAACTCAACAATTAATTTACTATTAGAGGCGATTATCAATTAATTTTGAATTTGTTTATATGCTTTCATGACTCAATGCCTTATAAGTTTAGTATGATTATTATCATTCACCATTTTTGCTTTACAACATGGGTTTGAGTACGTTTGCAAACCCAAAATTTCTTGATTTAATGGTCTTGCTTGTGGCCTTTGAAAGGTCACGTTCAATTTTATAAATTTTGCTCCAGTGGTAATTCTTGGCATATTTGCGCTTGTTTAGTGACCTTTGGCATTTACAATCTGGCGACGCTATAATCTGGCTTGTTTGCTCCACCAAGCAATATTGTACACATGTAAAAGTTGTTCTCTTGATAATTGCTAGTAGTTGCCACATTCAGATGGATTCCATATTGCTTTTAAAACAAGTGGAAAACATTTGAAATTTATAATGTTAAATGTTAAAACAGGTAAACTTGCATACAAAAAAATTAACAATTATTGAAAAAGCAGACTTCTTTGCGGGAAAAAAATGTATAGGGTGTTTTGCTGTCTTTTTTTCTTTTATTTTTCAATAAATTTTGATAACAAAAAAAATTACTACAAATTTTTTGCACATTTCCCCCCTTTCCCGAGTCACCGCCTCCCCTCTCTCCTTCCTCTATGCCACCTCTCACCTTCCTCTCACTGTCTGCCACTCCCCACATCAAAAAATTAAACGATAAAAAAATAAGAAAATGAATTTAAAGGATTGAGGCATATTTAAAAGAGCTATGGGAATAAGATAAAGTCTAGAGAGGGGAAGAAAGTGGCCTGAAGTGTTGAGAGAATGTTTTTTATAAAAACGGCTCATCCCTATTTTTATTTTCTTTTATTTTTTATATGACTTCTTGCATCTTTTTCGTCAAAGTAACCTTTACCAAACACCTTGAACAGCCTCTTTTTTATTTTTATTTTATTTTTATTTTTACTAAAAAATGATAAAAGAATAGAAACAAAAAAACTATTTCAAATCCCCACCATGTTTCTCGCATTTAATTGGTAGAGTTGAAGGGTAATAAGAGATGTTTACATTCTTAGTAGAGGAATACGGGAATACCATGAGCCAAAAAGAAAGAACTCTTGAAAAGTTAAAAAGGTATGTACTTATCTGACAAAGTATACATTAATTTTTATTCAATCTGGTGTAACGTCTGGTTAAACCATACATACCATTTACTGGCTTAAAATGCGATATGATGTCTGATATAGTATTTAAAATTGTGCTATAATATCAACCAAGTATCCAATGTAATTAAAGCCCAGGTTTTTTACTGTATTGTGAATATTAATTGGGCTCACTTCTTGTGTTGTGTTGATTTTCGTGTAGTCACCACTAGTCAGTTTGTCCAAGCTATGCATTTAGTAATAAAAATTTTGATTTAGTAGTACTTATCTATCCATCCATCCACCCACCCACCTATTTATCCATCCACTTAAATATCTCTCAGATGTCTCTCTTCATTTTTTTGAAAGTTGTCTTTATTTAATTAGAGATTTTAAAAGTCTGGTATTAATTGGGAAATTTAAGAAATTGTATGTTAATTTTTATTTATAAATATCATCCCCTCCACCTTTCTCTCTCTCTCTCTCTCCCCTATAATTTTACCCTTTGTTTTCTTGGAGTTTTTCCGTTTGTTTTTACTTTTCCTATTTACTCTTTTTAGGAAATTAAAGAAAAAAATTATGAAATACAAAGGGGAAAAAGTTGAAGATCACATGTAAGGTTTTGGTCATAACTAGGTTAATAGCATTCAACATAATCATTTACCATTTTAAAAATTTTTACCATCACCAGGCTGTTAACCAAGTTTAAAAGGTTATGTTAAAACCAAGTTTTCACTATTTTATCGTCGATTAAATGGTTAATCAATAGCTAAATTTTCACTATTTTATATATCATGAACTAATTTTTTACTCACAAAACATAAAATATTCTAACCATCTACATATGATTGTAATACCTTAATTTCGGTTCACCTAAGAACCGAATTAAAACTATTATGATTGAGTCAAATTATGTCTAAATCAATTAATCTTTAAGACTCGAATAATAATTAGATCAAAACAACTCTCTTGGCATCTCAAAAACAAAAGACATTACTAAATACAAATAAAAATACATCAAACATAGATAAAAGCATTAAAAAAGCAACAGCACGCTGAACACATGTGTATGTAGTATTTACTTGTGCTTACACCAAAGTCGACCCAACATACAGAAATACAAGACTTACATCTATAATAAGAAAAATGTCAGCAACAAATGTCAGTGGTCCAAAAAATAGCTAATTCAAACTAGCATGTGGAAATTGATTTCCATGAGGAAAAAAATTCGTATATAATCTCTATGGGAACACTCAAAGGGTATCTACTAAAGAGCCATCAAGCTCCGACTTGATAGCATCCCGATCTGAACTGGTGTTATGCCACTTCGGCAAATGCCTCTCTCGACAATAATTGGTCTCACTCTTAGAAAAAATACATATCCTAAGCTTTCTCTAAACCTCCATATAACTCCTGACCAAGAGCACAATGACCGAGTAGTCTTAGGTAATTGCCTTCAATACCCTTTGATACCATAAGTCTAGGCATGCATTGTACAAAAAATACCCATCCAATCCACGACTCTCGAGAGTGAAGAAGCTCAAGATGTACAGATGTCACAATCCCTTGGGAATGAAACAACCCTCTCACTAATCCAAAGCCCACTGCGACCTGCATATGCCCCTGCTCATGGTATACGTGAGGTCAAATTCACTAATTTTCGTCTCACTGAAGACTCGATAAAAACTATATATATAAAGTTGGGAAGGGAATCATATAAGTAGGCCCAAAGGCAATGTGAGGTGGAGCTAAGTTCAAAAACAACTCGAGGGATCTAATCATCGATGGTTATTAATCACGGAAGTAAAATCCATTGAACACATTTTACGATCTTGAAATCAAATTCACAATAGAGTAAGTGATAAATATGAGAATAGTCCTAACGGATCTGTAGTCCACACTCCAAGCGCATTGGCTCGTCTATGGCAAACTCGGTTCCATAACCGAAAATTGTCTAAAACTACTAAAAATGAGCCAAAAATGAGCTGGTAATGCCTACTGAGTCAACTAGGCAAGTTAGACTAAGTCAAGTCGAGTCGACTCGGTTGAGTCAACCGGCTGAATTGGAATGAGCCAGGTTGGGTTGGACTCGGTGGGCGCGGACGCGGCCAACGTACATTAACAAGTCTGATAGGTAGACAGATGCAGGCATGTCTAGGCGAATACAAACAGGGCGAACGGGCACCAAAAAGGCCGTTGGTGCCCATCACCGAAAAACACTGACGATGCCGTGGTGGAGGCTGCCGTCGGTTGTGATGGACAGAGGATGGTGAAGGGAAGGTGCTGGCAGTGTGAATGACGGTGTTCGGTCACCGGTTGGCCGTAAACTGCTGGAAAGTGGTGAAATTGTCGCTGGGTATGGTGACATCATTGGTGGTCATTGCAGCCACAGGGCGTTCAAGGGTGCTCTCAAATGTTCAACCTCCGTGACGGGAAGCCGTCTAGGGTGATGATAGGCAGTGTCTGGCCGACGATTGGATGGAAAGTGATAGAAACATAGCCAGAAAGGTGTGAGTCACTGATAGGGATCGTGGCCACAGTGGAGGTCAAGGTTGGTCTCAAATGGAAGATCTTGGCGAAGGGAATCGATCTGGTGGTTGGCCTCACCAGAGGTGGCTTGCTGGAGCCGACAAATGCCCCAAAAGAGGGTGGCGTGTAAAACCCTGAAAATAATTAGGTTATTTTATTTAGGGTTTTGTAAATTTTAAATGAATCTTAAATATTATTTAATTAATTTAATTCTTGGGAATCATATCATAAATTATCAATTAGAACTTTTAGCATATTGGTACAATAGTATTTATAGATGGTTTTAAATAAGTTTTATTTATTAAATTTTTGGGATTGGGAGTTGTGAGTGCGATTTGAAACTCATTCCCATTAACTCACTAGTCAATTTTTTGACTTTTCGATATCACACAAATGGTTGGTGTTTAATATAGTTATGTGTGATTATGTTCTTTTCTATAAAAGTTTAATGTAGTGGCTTCTTAAATTTCGCACATATTATTCTATATAAAGGAGAATTCTATTGATGTTAAACGAAACACCATCTTGATAGTTTATGAACACATTTGGCTCACAAAGGGAAGGCTTTAGAGAAGTTTCATTCATATTAGGATAGCATGTCATAGTTGCGGGTGCCTCATCAAAATTTCAAGTCCTTATAATTACTCAAAATGTTATATATTCCTCTTTGGCAGCCTTGGTCAGCTCTGAACCCACATTCGACCACCATACGCTGAGTGCAACTGAGGGTCAAAGAATTGATTCTTGAAAAATTAAATATCTGCCCCCATGCTCAAAAGGGTGACAGGGTGCAGTGGCGCAAGACAACTCATTATGCACTTGTAATACAAAAAGGGTGAGTAAATAACAAATATCGGTAACTGTAGGTCGTGGGCCACGTAGCTGGATGGGGTGGCTGCCCCTCCTGGCATAGTAAGAGCTTGACATAGGCTCATAATCACTAAAAGGTTTAATTAATGATGTTGTGGAATATATTAACTTGATTCGTGTAAATTATATAACTTATTATTTTTATTACTAATGCGAAATTGGCTCCGCAGGTATGAGCATGGAAAGATAGGTAGAGACGGGATAACTAGAGGACTCTGTTGTTAGACTTTTAAAATTTTTTCTTATTTGCTATTATACTTTTAAATTGTTTGCATGGCAGTGAGATTTTAGATTAGTACATGGAACTTAGATTATTCCGAGCATTTGTTATATTAAATTTTATGTCATGAGTTTATTTAAAATATTGAAAATTAATAGAAATTTAATTTATGAGACACTTAGTTTCATATAGTAACACTTAACTCGTAGCTCGGAATGAGCGGGTCATTACAAGTGGTATCAGAGCTGTGTACA